>JAZFAU010000459.1:0-136765 GCA_037178615.1 Dione vanillae | reverse complement strand
TTGTTTATCCCCAAAAATATTTAATATCGTTATTAATATTTTACTAGATATTCTAACAAAACATGAGAAAAAATGGGGTTATCGGTTTAAATTCAATAACAAGTACACGGAATCTATTCTTGCTTTTGCGGACGATCTCGCGATACTCACTAGGAATCCAAAGCAATGCCAGCTGCTATTGGATGAAGTAGACGAATTTTGCACGTGGACAAAAGGAATGAGGACAAAACCTAGTAAGTGTCACTGTCTTTGTCTGGGAAGACGAGACACAAAATATACCTCCTACGATCCGGGACTAAAAATTGGCGGAGAATGCATTGCTGTAGTTTCCGAGGCGGCACCTTTTAAATTTCTCGGTAAGAAAATAGATTACAAAGGCCGAACTCCATCATTAGATGTACTAGTCGACAGCTTTATGACGGATCTTGAAAAGGTAGACCATCGACCTATAAGTAATGTCAAGAAAGCTTGGATTTACGACAATTTTCTAACATCACGTCTGAATTGGCCTTTCCTCGTATATGATTTTAATAAAACCCTCTTGGCAAAGTTAGATGCAAGCGTCATAAAGATGCTGAAGTTTTGGCTTGGGCTAGCACATTCGGCGGACACCTCAACCTTATTTAGAGACCAAAATAATTTTGGGTTGAGATTAAAGAAACCATCAGAGCTCTATAAACATCTAAGAGTCGCCAAAACACATATTCTGGGAAAATCTCGGGATGAGATTGTTACCTCACTCCCAAAAGACAAAAGTGTCCCAGAGCTCCAGTCAAGACTTAAATTCCATAAGCAATTTATGATAGGAGCACAATTTAGTAAAGTAGGGTTAGGATCAAAGAGGAAAGTCCAAGACACAGACATAATAAAATCTTTTATTCGGCAAGACGAGAACGATAAGTATAAGGTGCACGCAATGGGCTTAGAAATGCAAAATGAGTGGCTAACTATAGGAGAATTCTGTATCCCTTTAGCTTTAAAATGGCGCACCCTAATTCACGACTGGTCTCCAGCACTACTAAAATTCTACCTAAATGCGTTCCAAATGACTCTTCCAGATCAAAGTAATTTAGTAAGATGGGGTAAAGCTACCGATAAATCTTGCTACATCTGCAAAGAGGCAGTGGGGACAGCTAAACATATGCTGGTGGGTGTAGGGTACTCTTGGATAGTGGTCAATACTCGCGGCGCCATGACAAAGTACTAGAAATCATACGTGAAGCCGTTAGTCTTTCAGTTGCAAGAGCGCAGAGAAACATAACAACCAGCAAACGCTCAATAGAGTTTGTGAAAGAAGGTTCTTATAAAAAATCTACACAAAAGCCTTTCTCCATATTAGATCCAGCTCCTGATTGGACACTTGTGATGGACACGTATGAGAAACAGTATAGAATCCCTGAGGATATTTGTGTTTCGTCATCTAGACCGGATATTTTTCTTTACTCTCGAAGCCTAAAACGCGTAGTATTGGTAGAACTTACAGTTCCGTGGGAAACAAATATCCCGAAAAGTCACCACCTTAAACTCAATAAGTATTTCGACCTTACTAACGAACTGACCAGGAATAGGTTTAGAGCGAGCTTATATGCGGTTGAAGTAGGAGCGAGAGGTATAACAGCGAAATCTCTCTATAGTTTATTAAAAGATCTCGGCCTGTCTAGAACTATCACAAATTCATTTCTAGAACGCACTTCGAAGGCGGCTTTGGTAGAATCATTCAAAATTTGGTTAGGTAGTGGGAGGAGCTCGGACAGTGAAGGTGAGCGTTAATGCATTTTAAAGGGGCCCCTTTAAACCTACACTTGGGTCGCAAGTTCCAAGCGCTGCTCGGAGCTCCTCTTCCTACAACACGATGGGCCCAGCACCCGCACGGTGAATCCATGGAAGCTAAGTTGTTTCTTCTCTTTCTCTGTCATCCACGCAAATGGAATTGCAAAATATTTAATTTTCCATTTTCCAAATTATGACACTTTTTAAATCTTTTAGTAATTAATACGCTTTTATTAGTTTCACTTGAAACTGAGTAACTCTCCTTTGACTGAGAGATCGTGGCTTATATACATAAATTGTTAGTATATCTGAATATCGTATGAGACTCGATAGCCGAGCGGTCTGAGATGCGAGTTCGAAGTGACTTTTTGCAGTGACTTTTAGATGCTGTGATCGTAGGTTCGAATCCCGTCCGTACAAGTAAAAGCAAAATATTTTATTTGTTATTCTATTTTTATTTGCTTTGTAATAAATGTTTTATTTTCATTTTACTTTATTCACCAGTAAAAAAGTTTAATATTTAATTAAATAAAAAGAAATGAAATTATAATAATATATCACATTGAACAAAAAAAATAAAAAATAAATATAGTTTACAAAAATCTTTTGTACTTTTTGTTTATGAAACTAAAAAGTAAACAATAATTCTTAAAACAAGTTAAAAGCAGTAATGATCTAAAAATAGTAATATTATTGTGAAAAATTTTCATTTCTTTTTCCTTAGCCTTCATACTCCATCTCTATAAATATTCACACTATAGTTTCAGTTGCTTAATATACGAAAAATATACAAATACTTCTAAAACGCCTTTAAAATATAACGTAAGTTTTCATGTTGCAGTTGATTATACTTTACATATAAAATTATGCGGCGTTGAGTTCCGTCACTTAACTCACATTGACTCACGTACAGTACGGATAAATCGCTATAAGGTTTTGTGTCTATATCATAATTACTATGTGATTTCGTTTTCCTTTTTTATACAAATTAACAGCCTCACACTGTAAATGGCTTTCATCGTTTTTCATTTCAGTCAATGCCGCATACTGTGACAAACATCTGTATTAAGTAGCGGAACTTAACGCCGCGCTTTGTCTTGTGATCAGACAATAAAATGTATAATAATAACGACTACAGTCACGTCACACAACGTCACACGATTATTGTTTTAGAAATGTAAATTTATTTTAAAATAGAGACAAACACAAAAGGATAAGGCTATATTACTTTGAGACAAGATCGTTAGTCTTTTGTTATCTATAATTTGAATACTTGTAACTTTCCAATGTCTTAATTGAATCAAACTCCTCCTGAATAAAGCGTGACAATAAAATTAGTTGTGATCAAAAGATTTCTGATAAACTAATATTTAGTGAAATGAAAAATTTGTTTATTTATCGATATACGGATTTACGGTGCTGCACACAATTTTAAATGCGAGGAAATATATAGTCTCCTTTTTCCTCTTCTGTACGTTTCTGTGGAATTTCGGGAAATCTTCTTTTCTAATTCTCCTTACACTACTGAAGGGCCATGGAATATAAATTTGCGTGTGTGTCTGTCAGTCACTTGGCAACGGAATGTTTATTTACTTGTAGACTGACACATATGTGCTTATAATATTAGTATGATATTATATAATTTAATGTAGTTATTTTTGTATATATTTTTATTAAGAATATTTTAAAATCTGGACTACTTTAAAAATTTAAATAATAAGTAAATAATATTTTTTTATAACAAATAACCTCATCAAAATGATATTTTGAAGATGTTCTTATTTAAAAGCTGCAGTCAATTAGATAATACACGTGATCTAAATTAATTAAAGTGAATTGTGTTAGGGAGGATGAAACGTTCAGATATATATTTCTTTCGTATACAATTATTTGTTTGATTACACTGAAAACCAGACTAAAACACCAATAAATTTAAAATATTGTATAAAAGGTGTTAACGGAATGTGGCTTCTATTTGAAACTGAGATTTGTGTTCCTAAACTAAGTTAAGAGCCTTTTAGTATCTCTTGTCACTTGTTTATGATTTTGTTATTTTCATCTTCTTATATTATATTTTATACCTTTTCTTTCTCCATATGAATGCCTTCTTTAGAAACTTTTCGTGTAACATTGCGGCTTACAAAGACGACCTACATACAATTACCATAACAATATTCTTATATACCACGATCTCAATAAACGTTATTTATCGTTACATTGCGGTTACAGAACTACTTTCAATAAGGCACAGTCAGTCTCAATCAAATTATTTACATTATAAATTACCTTATAATTATATAGTTAACAGCATATTATATGTAAAGCTTTGTGTGACATAAGTGGCACATGTAACGTTAAATTATGTGAAGTACACCTTTGTTGAGACCTAAGAAAATAATTAATATGATTTGTTGTTTTAACAAGAGAATTTATTGTGAAAATTTCAAATTTAACTTAATTTTAACTAAAAGAGAGTTATAGTCGTTCAGTTTCACTGTTTTCTCACAAATCAGCCGGGTAGATGAAACATAGAACTAAGACGCTCCTTTCTCCTTTTTGCCAGATTTTATAATTACTAATTGATTTAAGTCAGCGAATAGATAATTAACGAATAGGTTTGTCAAATCTAGAAAATGCATAGAAATTCATTTCCTCTCATAGGGATTGAAACAACAACCTGCGGTTTTAACAATTTCATATCAACTAACGCAATTTACTTGAACTACGTTCATTTTAGACAATTTTTTGGCATCACTTCAAACATCATCGCAGTTCTCGGACTATCTCTAACTTAACATTCATGTTATATTGTACATATGAATATTACCTTTGAAAGACGATGTATTTAACTAATAAGTACTTCGTCTACGTGTTGTTCTGTAATGTCTTCTTTCCAATAAAAGTTTCATAAAACTCTGTTCCGGAGATTATCCAGGATAAACAAGAAAATAGACAGATATACATTTTTATAGTCATTTGTTTGAATATTAGTATTGTGTATATATATATACTTAAAAAACAATTATTTTGTACAAAATCAATGTTAAAAAAATTAAATTGGGACATAAATACATACACTAGTTCTATTATAATTGTAACTTGAATAAACATGAATGGATTCAAATGTGTAGATCCAATTATACGTTACAGCTAACAAAAGGTAAACATTGTATTTATCTGTAATTACAGAAAGTTATTTATAAATAAATAAGTAATAATGTGTTAGCGTATAACATATTTTTTTAAACATTTTTGTCTCATTTTCTTATATATTTATTATACTTGACCGGCGATTTGGCTCCTTTTTACGGTTGTTACATCATTACCGTCGTCATAATTATATTATTTTAAACCTGCAAAACCCTGTATTTATGGTAATAACCGAAAAGCTTATCTTGAAAAATATATAAAAGCAGCAGGGGCTAGTGTTAATTATTAGTTTATTTTATTTCGAGCGTATTCCGACAGACATTCTACGTTATTGTAGTAAATGACATATCACAGTATTTCTGAGCAGTTATTTGTTGCCGTTGCAATTTCATTATCTAACACTACCCTCTTTTTACAATAGACTCCTAAATATTCATCTATATTTTTTTTGTTTTATAGCTTCACGCTTTTATCCCGCATATAGCAGGGCAGGCAGGCAGAGGGAACTGCAGGAACCATATGAACCTAGTGTTAAGACATCCCGTTGCTTAGTCCCTGCTTTCTCCGTCCCCGCTTTCCGCCTTACTCGAGGCATTGCGTGTTGAGTGGCGGAACTCAACGCCGCGCATTGCCTAGTTTCCAGAGTGAAGAAAATGGAAATAGAAAAATTTTTTTTTTTCGAGTGGGAATCGAACCCTCAAACCGTCGCGTTTACAGGCAGATACTTACGCCTCTGCGCCACGAAGGCACATCATCTATATGCACATCTATATATACTTCCAGTGAGTTTTTTCATTATTACTTCAATTATTGTGAAACACGCATGTATATTTTAATACGTATTTATTACAGTTATACTCGTATTATGTGTTCTTAATTGCAGTTGCGTTATTAAAGAGTTATTATAATTTATCATACAAAGAACTGGAATTAATGAGGGCCGTCGCGGCGCAGAGGCATAGCGTCTGCCTTTAAACGAGACGGGTTGTGGGTTCGATTCCCAATTCAAATTATATTTGACAATAATAATGACTAAGGGAATTTCAGCAGTGTTTTTTTATGATTTCATGTGTTTTGAGCTTAAAATGAATATACTTCATTTGTGGTTAGAAAATGTGCCAATGTAAAAATAAATTATCCATAAATATGTTGAAATTTGTAGAATTTTTACTTATTGCTATTAAAAAAATATTAAATATATAATGTAATTGAATGGAATGTACAGAAAAACTGGACTCAATCAAATATTTTGACCTAAAATCGGCCTTATTCGTTTTATCATTTTCTGTACATTTGATTGCTTTTCAAATATCATTAAGATACGGCACGCATTTGAAAGCCGCCGCCTTGTTTGTAATATGACTATATGACGAAATATAATTATGTCCCACTACACGCTCCTGACAACCTACAATATTAAGCTACCTATTGGTACTTTACCTATATACCAAAATCGCTTGAATTTTTCAATAATGCCTATTTTAATGAACTATACATTAAAATTACTAATAAATAAAACATTAGATACACTACTATACGTTTGACAATATACAGCTCGGTATGGCGTCACATACACGTTGCTATGGCAACGCGTAAGCCACGCGTCAATATGTGTCACAAAACCACGATAATATAATTATGATAGAATTTAAATTTTCATGCAAGTTGTTATATATGCTAGATTTGTATCCACAATCATTATATGTAAATTATAAGATTTTACCTACAATGTCTGTAGATAGATACAATGACTGACTTAATTGGGAAAGAAGTAAACAGATCAGTTTAATCAATGGTTTTGTGACATATTAAAATTTAAAAATAAAATTATTAACTAATATAAATGAGTATTTAACTTACTGTTTGATAGAATAACACTAGTCAAGGCAAGAAAATAAGGAAGAAAGAAAACGTTTCATTATTAATGTCTTAAAGTTTAATTACATAGCAAAAGTTCTAGAAGTTCGTTAGTATTTCCTCTTATTCTAGTATTACAATGACACCTTGTATTAGATGCGATATCTCAATTAATATTCCGCTTATAGCATTACGCTATTTAAATAATTTACCTCATTCTTTAGTAATATTTTTATTATTTATTTCTTCATTTTAAATAAAGTAGATTTACAAATAACCTATTTATTAAATTGGGACGGATTTTTCTAACTCAATTCAATAGAAACATTTTTAACTAAGCTTTTAGCTAAGGGATTGCGACATTTTATTCAGTAGTGGTATTTAAGGCCGCATCAATTTTTTTAATGTTATTCTATATAACTATTTTTTAATTATAAATACTTGGTTCTTTGAGTCTACAGTTCCCTTTGCCTACCTTACTATAGCTGGATACAGAGTAAGACACTCCGTTCTTCGCTTTCCTCTCAAATTGCAGACACTGTGTTTTATGATTGGTGGCAGAAATTACCTCCGTAATTTATCTTTCAGACTGAAATTATTTTAATGGACGTTTACAGTGTTACTCCACACATTTTGATCTAAATTTATATTAGTCAAAATATAGCTTCGAATGTAATCTAAATGAGTACCTAATATATTATTTATAAATAAGTATACAAAATAAAGCGCTGTGTGATTTAGTAGTAGCTGGTTCCATATCCATTCTAAAACATTTAAAAATGAACAATTGCAGTAAATTATATGTAAACAAATATTTACTTTAACGTTCATAAATACAGTTTGGCGTCAGTGTTTTATCGCGCTTTAAACAATGTTTTATTTTTGAATGAGCCCATAGCTTTGTGATTAGGTCATGCTCGTCTCTTAGTCTGGTCTTGGCGGTGTAGCTGTCACACCCAGAGACGTAGTGTAATACTTAATTGACACTATAAAATTATTTTTAAAAAATAAATTTAAGGTCGATACGGCTATTATTATAAATTTAGTTCTGTCATTAAAAACATTATGAAGTTTGTTAGGAAAAGATTAAAGCAAGTGGTCACAATCGTGTATGATTTCGGCGATCGAGAGATATGAAAATAAGTATTTTCTGAGACGGAATCAAATTACACTTTTGTCAACTGTTTCATATTTAGTAACCGAACAAAATAGAAAAAACCTAAAAATCTCATATTCTCAATGTCTATCAAGTTTAAAACTTAGTCGTTTTCGGTCTTAAAAAATGTTTTTAAAACAAATTTACGTAACATGTTGTTTATTTTCCATTTCATACACGTAAGTGCTTAAAACATTTCACAGTAATAAATGAGTTTAATCTTAACGCTGACAATCCTGACTTAAACTAAAATTTCTATTACAATTCGTTATAATTGTTCATTAGATCCAACATTCCAGGAAGGGATAGTTTGTGTATTAAAGAATAAGCTTAATTACTTTTAAATACAAGGGCCGTCGTGATGCAGTGGAACTGGTGTGACATCACGCGACAATTTGGGCGTCCTTACTACACGGAAGGCAAAACGGGACAGACAATCAAAATACGACGTTGAATTTTGCCATTTAATTTACAATGCTTGAAAATGGGGAGAAAAAGGTCTTAATAACGATTTTATGGTATATCTGCTATACGCGGGTTGCCGCGTGAAGCTGTTTTCTTTTTTGTTTAAAAACACATTGCAAGATTTAAGTCCGCAATATTATATTAGATCGTCGTATCTCTATGACTCGTCTACATTTTTTTATTAAGTAGACATCCAGTCTCAGAACAAGCTTAATAGCTTGTCCCTTTCCTTTGTCGCTTGTCCTTGGTCCTTTATCCCCTCGCGGGGTAGCCACGGTCTCTGCATATTTTTTTACCTCAATCACTGTCATTATCCATTTGTTAAGTGAAGGTATAAAAAAACTTTTCCTGGTGTTTTAGAAAAGGCAACAAAGGGACGTACTCCCTCAGTATAGCAAGCAATGTAAAAGCTTAAATCAAAAGCTCTAACTTACAATAATATATTAGTTTTAACGTCATGGCCAATCTATTCTGGTTATAGGAAGGTATGAGAACGAAGTTGTTTAGTTTTTTTTTCATGTACATTTTCCAAGTTGCCTGAAGCTGGGAATTTATTTCTTCATCGTACTTTGGATCCCAGTTATGAAAAACCCATGTAATTCATTTTAAGTAACATATAGCGTTTTTGATTTTTGAATCTTTTATTTTTCATATGAAATTTTTGCTTTAAATTTATATTATTATG
The DNA here is from genome assembly GCA_037178615.1 of Dione vanillae. Taxonomy (NCBI): domain Eukaryota; kingdom Metazoa; phylum Arthropoda; class Insecta; order Lepidoptera; family Nymphalidae; genus Dione; species Dione vanillae. Next base: position 127,682 of record JAZFAU010000459.1, on the reverse strand, counting down.
ATGGTATTTTTAACAATGGATGTGTAATTTCTTCTAATAATTTAATATTAAAACAGGATCCTCGTGAGGTCCTTCGTAGCGCAGAGGCGTGCCATTGCCTGTAAGCGCGATAGTTGGAAGGCGATCCCACTCAGGATTTTTGTTCATTTTCATTTTTTCGTTGTGGAACTAATGCGCTTCCTTCGTTCCCGAGCGTGATCCCGCCAATTAAACAAATGCCTCGAAAGAAGGTTGATATTTCTGCAGTTCCCTCTACCTACCCTGCCTCCCAAAGCTGCTGGACACCCCGCGTGACGCGTAAACAAGCAACCCCCATTGTCAGTATTTCGCTTCTTTTCTCCTACGCTATAAAACACTTAAGCATGGCATTTTTTTTCAGAGCAAATTGGCGTTTCCGCAATGAGAATCGACCCCACAAACTATCGCATGTGCAGGCAAACCTCGCCACCGACGGTCCTCAACTTATTTTATTTCTCAAAGAAAAGAAAATCTATTTAAAGCCGCAATTCCCTCAAAAGGAATCGAACCAAAAAAACACATTGAAAATATCCATCATAACAGTATACCTAATCAATCACGGCCTCGATCGTTTTAAAGTATAATATAAATTTATCGCCGACTCGCTTATAGGATTTGAAACCGCTGTTGTAAGAATATGTTTGAAGATTGGTATTTTTTTCTCATTTTTATCTTCTTGTTTTGTAAAAGAAAAATTTGTGATGTACATTTACTTCTTTTCATTGAAGAATAAATTACGACCGTTTAATATTAGAGGTTTAATGAACTCTACACGCTATTTACCGGGGCCGCTGTAAATTACAAAAGTACGACGTTTTAAAAGTTGATGTGTATAAAGATACATTGTCTCTACAATATGGAAATGGAAGGCCAAAGTTTATTAACTATTATATAAATAGTTTACAGATATTGAAGAATATAAGAAAACTCCTAGTTTCTTTATTTCACTAATATAAAACTCGCAAACAATATTGTTCATAAAAAAAATATTTCTACAAAATATCGTTAAATAAAAAAACAACGATGAAAAAAGGCTATTGAAGGACTAAAAACATTAATAGCCCGTAAGAGTAAGAGTTGTGTGAACCGACGTACGAATGGTTTAGAAATATGACTTTGGCGACAGGTACGCCCTATGTAATTAAAAATGTACTGTCAAATAATGTTTCGATGCGAACAGAGACGGTTTCTTAATATTAGGAAAATATTTAAAATAACTTATAAACTAAAGTACAATAGGTAAATTGAACCAAACGCTTACGGTTCTAGCACAACTCTTTTGCCCGGCCTGTCATCAATCTCTTAATAAGGCATTTAGTCGTCTTTATGCTCATACTTGATCTGTCATAACAGCAAAAACTACACGGTGTTTTCGTAGTCCATCCTTTTCTCACTGGAATAATTTTTGTCATATATTTTGGTCCCACTCACTCGGAGTACATTGCTTGGACAATATAATTTATACGTATGTGAATTTCATCGCGGCGCGCAGTGGAAACAGTATTGAACGCAAGGATAGGCTATGGGTTTGTTTAAATAGCGTGACTGTAATGTATAAATATTATGTAGGTTTCATAAAAAAAATTACGCTTCTGATAATTTATTATATACATATAAACAGTAAAGGAATATTAGATATTTTACGCACCGCTTCCCATGTAATTAATGGTAAACATGATATCAACCAACCAAACGATAGTTCAACAAGAATAAATACTCCTTCGCCCGAAAAAGATACACACTCATGCGTACCAATTGTGGGCATTTGTGTAAAAATTGATAACTTTTGGACGTTTTTCGCAATAAAGCCGTTACGAAATGTCATTCCATTGATTCTCAGTCTCATTTTTCTTCTTACTTTCTTAAGCTTAATAGCTGTAGTATAATACAAAGATAGGAATAGGAATTAACTTTTGAAAATCGCTATATGAAACCCTTAAGTGTAAAAAAGGATCGCACTTCAACCGATATTTTTTAATAAAAGCGGTGTAGCGTAAATTTACGAAACGTGAAAAAAATTTTTCACGTTTCGTCGGAATCGTTCAGTCATCGTTCAATACATTGAAAATTCATGCTAAAGAATATACGAAATACTTCGTTCTGCCAAAAAAATATACGTAGAGATTTTCCAAAGCAAATTGTATTTGAAAAAAAATTTTTTTTTTAGCTCATACAGTTGCACGTCACAGAGGACGCAGAGAAGGAGTGGGCTTATTAAGGCCTCCTATTAGGAAGAAAATCATTCATTTGCTGAAACAAAATGTTCTTCATTATATCTAAATGTCACCCTAATTTGATATCATTGCCTAAAATTTTATATATCAAACAGTTTGAGTCAGTAATAAAAGAATAATAATTTTCGAGTATATATACAACGTATATATAAATATCATATAGATGAGGTCCTAACTAGTTGAAAAATTCGATTTTCACATTTTGTTTGAACAGGAATTTAAGCAAAAATAGCTTTTTAACGAACCAAAGTGGGCGTTACGTTTTGAATTCGAACAAATTAACACCGCGTTTTAGTTCGTTACAGAGTGAGACAAAGATATAAATTCTGGTTCGTGGCGTTTAACAATCAGACATTATACCAATTGCGCAGAAACCGTTGGAGACGTTTCACGATTGTATAACCATAGTGCAGCAGCGGCGTCTCGTTACGCCACGTGTAATTACATTATAGTATAAATATTGCAAAATACAAAAGCATGCGTTCTTTAAAAATATAAACAGAGATATGTAAAGTATTTCATTTGAAGAGTAGCATTTGAGATAAGAAATACTCATACATACATATGCTATGTTCTTTGTAATGAATAATGAAAGATGTATGAAGTTGAAAATAATGATGACATTGGTTATTGCAATTACTTGGAGTAATCGTAACGGTGTGCGAATTGCAGTTATAATACTTAATGAAAGGGATCAATGACCGCCGACCTGTGAGACTATTTTTACACTTTTAGTGTCTTCGGCTATACTAAAATCATATTTATTTTTTAGCTCCGCGCTTTATTCCAATTACGCAGGGTATGCAAAGCAAACCGTAGGAACCATGGAATATAGTGTCAGACGCTCCGTCCCCGCTTTCTGACATTTGAGGCATTACGTGTTGAGTGCGCTTGTCTTTTACGTGCCAGCGCGCTTGTCTTAGTTGCCTGAGCGAAGAAGAAAATGTAAATTAATTAATCTATCCCCTCCGAGTGAGAATCGAGCCTAAAAAAAAACCGTCGCTTTTACAGGCAGATGACCTGTATCTCTTCATGTCGACGGTCCTAATATAAGATTACTGGTATGTAATCAGTATCTCATAGAATGATTCTCTAATCTTCCATATCTTTTAAGTATGAATCAATTCGCTATGGTTTTCACTGATTAACTTACAGTGTCAATCTTGTGTGTTGTTTGTGTACTTTAAAATCCATGACTTAGATATTTGATTTAATTATAGAAATTAATGTGATTGACAAAAAATCGGCACTGCTCTAGATAGACAATTTATGATAATCTTAATGAAATCCATCACGAATCTTACAAAGTTCTGTATATGATAATATCCTTAAAATAAAACTTCAATCGACAGCTGAATAATAATATTATTTAGCCCAAAATACATACCAACTCTTTCAGATTCTGATAATATTGTTAAATTCAAACTATTAACTTATTATTTGTAAATCTATTAACGGTTAACTTCTCGAAAACTGAATAGATCTTGGCATGCTTCAAGTAGGGGCTACGAAAAAGTTAAACGCCTATTAGTTGCATATAAGTGATAACATTTGCTCGTTAATCCCCTACTGTTGTAAATCAATTTTCTATATTAGAGCTTCATGAATGCGATATCTTGGCGCAGTTATGAAGGGTTTGTTACCATGGTAAAAATAAAGATAGAGAGTTTAATGTCAGTTTATCTGTCTGTTCTGCAGTTATATAAGGAATAGAGTCATAATAAGCAAAATACAGCGTGTGTTCCGCCACTTAACGCATACGGGTCTCGGAATTAGGCTTATAATGATAAGTTATTCAACTTTCGGTAACACTGCAATTTTTTAGAAAAATTTGATTGATGCTTTTGGATAACGTGGGATACTGTTCAATATTAATGATAAAGCCGTATGGGAATTATGAATTACCGCTATTGATATTTATAGTTATGGCATGCATTATTGCCTTTTAAAGAGGACAGACAGATATTAATATAATTTAAAAAATTAAATGGATGCTTTTTAAATGAAATAGCTTATAAAAAATAGGAAAGAACAAATCCATATCACAGGAAAAGAGAGACAAGTATTTAAATTTCAAAAAAGCGCATCTAAATTCACAAGGGGAATTTATAGAACGCTTCGAAACTGAAGGAAAATGCAAAGTCTAGCCTTGTACAACTACAGTTAGGTTGAGTACGAAATGATACACATTATATTATCACAGGAAATAAGGAACGGGTAAAAATATTAAAGACGACACTTTAGAAATCCTAGACGTTAGTGACATGACTTACTAAATGATGTGACTTAATCATTATACAAAAACCAAAGACAAAAAAAAGCAAAATTCCAAAGCTTTTACCAAATAACCTAAATAATTACCATTATTTGGCCTAAACAGGATAGAACCTAAAAATATTTCACTACCCCATAGTCATAAAACGCTACTATGGTGAAGTGGTTGCACTAGGCTTACGTACTATGGTGCCTACTACTATGTGAACGAAATGTGACTATCGATTTATAATTATCTAGTCTTCGCTACTGTAAAGTTTAAAATACTTTAATAACGCCTTAATGGTACAAGGCTGTATATTAAATGTCAGTTAAAAAAGGTTTTTTTTTTTTTGGTATGAAAAAAACGCTGTTTCGTTACTTTCTGTTGTAAAAAGCCGAATGCATTTATGGGATGTAAAAAACATCCAAACCCTGCATTGTATAATGGTAGCAGATTTATACCGTAACAATATCGAAAGCGAGAGCTTGGGATTCGCTATAAAAAGACTTTATTAAGATTATTAGGTGATGCGGTAGAGGGGACCAGTGTTTAAGACACTCTGTGCAGTGTACTTACTCACAGAGCTCTACAAGATCCAACCAACTATATATTTTTTGTTTTTACTCAAAACTACTTTATTCTACTTTCAATTTGGTAAAACAACTAGCGTAGTTAGTAAGAAGTACATATTAGAAAAAGCTATCTTAGTGGGTCAAGGATGCACACGACAAAGTAATTTACGAAACAGCCAAGGCTATAAAAATATTTATAAACGTGATGCGAAAATTACTTGAAAATACAATTCTATACGTATAGAAGGAACTTCTACGAGAAACACTCTGTAAATGAGTTATTATCAAAGTATATAGATTTGATTCTCGCCAAGGCTTGTATTTGTGTAAGTGTTGTTAAAATATATATGTTATAATATAGAAAAGGTTAAATATAATATGGTTAATTTTTCTTCTATTTAGTTTTTAATAATGTGGAGCTAACGCTGCACTTGTAAAATCAGAGAAGTAGTGACTTACACTCTTAACGGAAACTACACATAATTAGAAAAAAACTCAATTTGTATCAAAATATGTACAAAAAATAAACTTTGGAACGATAATACAAAACTTAAAGAGCGATGAATTGAGCAGAGTTGATTGAATTGAGCAGATTGAACTTTTATTAGTGTAAATTTAACAATAATTAGGAATGTTAAATGTTTCAGTAACTTTCTTATTAAATTAAAATAAATATTAAATTGTATTAAGTTTTCTTTCGCTTTCGCTTCGTTAATACTTGCTGAAAAAAGGTAAAATATTACAAGCTTTTGACGGACAAGGATCCCTTAATGAGATTAAATTTTACACATATAAATTATACAAAGTATAAAATATTTTTATCAACTTTAGCTATACTCTGTGGTCTGGTACACCAAGCAAGATCAGACGCATTAACAAACAGTTACAGCTGAGACCAGTCAGACTCCCTCAGGGAGCGGGCCTTGTCATGACTACTCCTTTTAAGCAGACAAGTAGTGTTGCTTTTTTGTTATGTCAGAGGTCCTCTTTTGTATCACCCGTAGTCAATTAGATCTAGTAGCATTAACCGCATAACTAATTTAAAATTAAACGGGAGAGGGCCGTCGTGGCGCAGAGGCGTAAGCGTCTGCCTGGTAAAACGCGACGGTTTGTGGAATTGGAATTCCGCTCGGGGAAGAGGATTTTCTATTTCCAATTTCTTCGCTTTCGAAAACTAGGCAAAGCGCGGCTTTGACTTCCACCACTCCCCACGCAATGCCTAGAAAAAGGCGGGAAAAGCGGGATGGAGAAGGAAAGCAGGAACTAAGCAACGAGATGTCTTACACTAGGTCCAAATATTCAAATAGTTCCTGCAGTTCACTATGCCTACCCTGCAATATGCGGGGATAAAGAGGAAGCTAAAAAAAAAAGGAAACCTCATGTCAAAATGTCGAGTTGAATTATGGCAATTTAACCCACCATGCTTTGTCTAGAAAAGCGGAAAAACAAAAAATAATATTACTGTTTACAAAAATTTGTCAATAATTCTTTATATAAATATGATCAAATAAAAAGCATTATTGTTTATATAAAGGGCACTGATTATCATTCCGTATATTATCCAAAGAAAGAAAAACAACGGTCTATCAAACTACATCGAGATAATTGGCGAAATTTATAAATTCAGGGGAATAGCTGTAAAGGCTTTTAACTACATTTAACTGTTAATTATGAGTTTATACATTGTAAAATGCACGAGAAACTCGTGTTTGGACGTATTCTGAGCCACTCAAAGCTTCATAATGCCGCATAAAACAGAGGGGGTAATGTACGCGGCTGAATTGAACTGTAAGATCGGTTCACAAATATCTTACTTAGGCCTAAGCTTTACTAAGAGTTCTGACAATAATTTCGGTGAGAGCTGCTGCAGCATCATTAAGTTTGCGCACATAAAGTGCTCTTTAAGGTGCCAGACTTCGTCGCTACTTCCAATTGGAGGATGCACGTTGTACTGCGTAGGTGGCAACTCTTTAGTTGAAAACAGGGAGGCATCCTTTCTACTCTATCCACTGCTGAGCGCTCTCTACGTCTGTCGACTGCGCGGTTTATCTTTTTGTGAGCCCGTCTGACAGCTCCTTTCAAAATCGTGATCTTTTACGAGCTTTTCCACCGCTGTCTCTGTTCTACGAGCGCGTGCCGTTCCAGCACCACGGAACTTGGGGCTACCTCTCCGCGCCGTATGGCATTTGGGGGCCATGTTCGGTTTCCGAGCCAGAATTCTTTAGCATTTTGCGCTTGCGACGCATACTCTGCACCAGCTCCGAGTCTGAAAGCAGACTCTATAACTCACACATTTCCTGCATTAGTGGGTTTAATAAGTCTTATCCATATGATTCCACGAGTATGGGGGAAGAAAAGTCCATCCACGCGGGTGACCCCTGCACGTGGATAAGCCTAAATACGCACGGGTTTCGGCCGGTAACCTGCGGGACCAGCAGTAGCGACTGATTTCCCATCAGCCACCGCAACCCCTCGCCCTGCTTCGCCCGCTTGGGTTGGGGGAATTTTTAGAGAGGTTTTCTTCCTCGCAGCCAGGGGCCAGTAAAGGCAAGGACCCTCGGTTCCCCTCATGATTACGAGACTGACCGAACCATGAGTGGAGTTACGATATATTTTAGGCGCTGGCGATATAACGCTGCACCTACGTGACGGGAACACACTACGTAAACCCGTTAGTCCCTCACACTGTGTCTCGCTAATAGAGGTAACACGCGGAAGAACGCCGTTCGGTTCGGATTATTCGCCCCGACGAGCACTCAACCCAAGGAAAATCCGTAGGCAAAATACGCGCCGCACAGGGTGCACCGGCAGTTTCACTGCTGTCTCCCCGGATGACAAGATACCGAAAGAGGTCCAGCAGCAAACGGCACCGAGGACAGGTTATCCGACTTCGCCCACTTTCCTGTATAGCTAATAATTATCTGGTAATAATATTTTGATAGGGTTCATAAATTCTAACTATCTACCAATTTACTGTCGTTCTATGACTTACAGTACGATATTCCACTAAAAAAGAGTTAAAATTGTTTTAATATTTCTTCAAATATCACAAGCATATCGTTGATAAATAAAGTTGATATTATAAAGGGGTGCCTTTTCTCTTCAAGTTCAAGAGAAAAGCTTCGTGTGTAATGAATATCTAAGAAAAGTAGTCTTTAGTAATTCACTAGCAATCAACTTCGTTTTGTGAGCGTAGTCATTTCACGCGTAATGATATTTATCGAAAATTATTTTAAAATTTATTTTTATTTAAACAATGCTGTTCTGTCCCAAATTCATTAAAAGCAACAACTTTAAAAAGATATATAAATAAAAAGTTACGCAAAAAGAAAATAATAAGATATAATAACATGAGTTTAATATGTACACACTTTTGTATACAATTTGAACTACTTTTAGCAATATTACTATTATAATAAGCATTGTCTGTAATACGGACAGTACTAATGCCTTAGACAGCACAATGTCGTGTTGAATATTTTTGATAACAAATAGGAAGCGGATTGAGGGCGGAACTTAACGTCAGGGTGTTTAGTTTTTTTAAAAAAATTACAGAAATACGGCAAATTTTCTACTTTAAATAACGTTCTTAAGTGAATTTATAAAAGAAAAATATGCTCTTTTGATTTATAGAATAGTTAGAAAAAGTTAAAAGAAGAAGCCGCCTCAGGACATTGTTCTAGATCAATATGTATATATGGATACTAGAAAAAGTCGTCAATTCTCGTGGACAAGTGGGAGGGGGAGTTAAGGTGTGGGGAGCCTAAGCGTGAAACCACTCAAAATCCTGTTTCTGCCAATTTTTGATTAGTTTGTGACAAGTAGAGCGGTTTCTAATCAAGAAATGTTTTTTTTTTCACTTAGCATTATCCAGCTTATCAGGCCAAGGTTGCTTTCCGACTCAAAACTACGCCACTTTGCACGGTATTTAGCATCCTCAGTAGCTTAGTCCATTGGCTTTAAAATCTGCCATCACGACCGTACAAGGTCCTCAATTTGATTATAAAAAAAATATTAAATCAGGATAAATTAGAGGAAATATTCATTTTGAAATGAGTCGGAGCTCGGAGTCAAACTCGTCGTCGCGAAAATCTGCGAATTGGGTCTTCGGATAGCGCCGCATAAGACGGAGGCGCTATGGTTCCACAAGTGGCCGGTGGGCCGGGAACCACCCCATTCGCAGATCATTCGCGTAGGTGACTCAAACGTCCAGGTGTCCAGGTACATGAAATACCTGGGCCTTGTCCTGGACAGTCGCTGGAGCTTTGAAGAGCACTTCAGGCTTCTGGCCCCCCGGATTGAGAAGGTAGTGGGTGCGTTGCACAGACTGCTGCCAAATCTCGGGGGACCGAGGGAGGAGGTTCGCCGCCTCTATGCTGGTGTCGTGCGATCGATGGTCCTCTATGGGGCACCCGTTTGGTCACATCGACTGACGGGCACCCGCCGCTGCAAGACTAAGATCCTGAGTCTGCAGCGGAGAGTGGCCATCCGCATGGTGCGGGGATATCGCACGATATCCTTTGAGGCGGCGACCCTTCTGGCGTGCTTTCCGCCGTTGGACATCTTGGCGGAGAGGGACGCGAGGGTCTACGACCAGACTCGCGCCCTTTGTCAAAGCGGCGGAAGTGCGTCCTACCCTACCAGCGTCCTCGATGCGCTCAGGCGGCAGGAGCAGCGAAGGGCACACACGACGTGGTACGCCCGTCTCTGCGGAGATCGGTACGCGCACAAACGCGTCGTGAGTGCAATCCTGCCGGCCTTCGAGGCCTGGATGCGAAGGAAGCGACGAGTCACCTTCCGACTTACACAGGTATTTACCGGTCACGGTTGCTTTGGAGAGTACCTGTGTAGGATCGGACGCGAGGCGACGGCGGTTTGCCACCACTGCGGGGCGGACCAAGACACTGCCCAACACACGCTGGAGGCGTGTCCTGCGTGGGCCACGGAGAGGCAAGTCTTGGTCCAGCAAATCGGGCGAAATCTCTCCCTGCGAGCAGTCGTGTCGGCGATGCTAACCAGGGATTCGGCGTGGGAAGCCGTAGTCAACTTCTGTGAGACCGTCATGGTCCAGAAGGAGACTGCGGGGCGGGCTCGGGAGAGGGCCGATCCCGCCCGGCGGAGACGACCTGAGGGTCGCCGTCACGGCCTCCAAGCCCCAGTGCCCGGGGCGGAATAAATAGGGCACTCCCTCCGGCCGTGGGTGCGTGAGATGGGGGTCTCACGCATCCGTTTTCATACGGCCGAGAGGAAGACTGCAGTCCGGTATGGCCCCGGACTGCCGGTGTACGCACCAGCGAGGGGTGCGGGGAGGGCGAGACCATCTTCGCCCTTCTGGGAAGGGCTCCGCAAACCACAAGTGGAGCAACGCGCGGGAGAGGCCGCGGACGTGCTGCGAAAGCGATCCCGTAGCCTCTCCGTTTTTCCGTGCTGTGGAGGCCATCGCAAGGGGATTTAGTGAGTACAATCTCACATAACCCGACCTCCCCCCCAGGAGTCGGGTATCTATGAAAATTTCCCCCTGCGTCAACAAAAAAAAAAAAAAAAAAAAAAAAAAAAAAAGCGTTCTGACAAATAAATTAAATAAAATTCTAATTAAAAAAACTACATTTAACATACTTGCATGAATTTCCTCGGATAATGATGTAAAAAAATAATTTAAAACCTTTATAATCCAATTAAAATTATCGTTTCTTAATTTTAATAATAGTAATCGATAAATACATATATTATATGTGTATGAATGTAAAAATATATATCCACCTTTTTTGTGACGATAACTAACTCAATTTATAATAATAATAATAATAATAATAAAAGCTTTATTAATTCCGTACAAAAAATAAATAAAATAATTGATTACAATATAAACCTTACATATACCTTATATGAAATAATTTAAAATTTAAAACAATAGATAAATTAACTTATTTTACATGCATAAAACTTAGTTATTTATTAAACAATGGATTGATGTAAGATATTACAATATTACAATTAATTACAATTAATTAATTATATTACAATTTAAAGAGTGAATAATTTAATGAATTGCTTAAATAAATAATTATAACTAATTGATTTAATAAAAAAATATGTTTATAAAATATATTATAAAAACAAGTGACACTTTTAGAGGTTTTGTACGGACCCCTTTTGGGTAAAAGCCTAAGGTATACCACTTCTCTCTGTCTTTGGCAGTATTCAGCCAATCTCTACCTGCTACTGCTACTATCTCGTCTGCCCACCTGGCGTGTGGGCGGCCTCTCGCCCTTTTTCCTCGCGGACCTTTCCATACAACCGCTCTTTTTGTCCATCTGTTGTCCTCATATCTAGCTAGATGACCTGCCCATTTCCATTTTCTTTGCAGCGAAAATGTTAAAGCGTCTATAATATTAGTTTTCTTGCGAATGTTCGTGCTTTTCACCTTGTCACTAAGTTTTAAGCCCATGATGCTTCTTTCCATTTTTCTCTGAGTGGTTTGGATTTTACTTTTAGTTTTGACATCGAACGTCCATGATTGGCATCCATAAGTTAGACATGGTAGTATGGTCGTGTCCATTACTATTTTCTTAATGGACAGTGGCAGATTGGATTTTATAATTTCTTTATGAGCCCAGTACTTCTTCCAGGTGACGGCGACTCTCCGGTCCACCTCTTCTGAGTTTCTATCCTTATTAAAAGAAATTTGTTTACCTAAATATATGTATTTTTCTACAAATTGGAGAGGGGTGTCATCGATAGAGATCGGTAGCGAATGATGATGGTTAGTCATTATCTTAGTTTTCTCTAGGTTCATTTCTAAGCCGATTTTTGAACTAGCCTGGTGTAAGTCATTTATCATCGCATTTAGTTGTTGTGGGCATTCTGAAAACAGTATAATATCATCAGCGAATCTGAGATGACTCAGATAGCTTCCATTGATGTTAATACCTCGTTTAGACCATGGTAGATTGCTCATGACCTGTTGTAGCATAGCTATAAATAGCTTCGGAGAGATTGGGTCGCCTTGTCTGACTCCTCTTCTTATATTTATTGTTGTTCCGACTCTATCCAGTTTAACTCTACTTGTGCTGTTGTTATATATATTTTTTAGGATATTAATGTATTTTTCTTCGATGTTTAATAATGTTAGAGCTTCCCAGATGCTGTCGTGGGATATAGAGTCAAAAGCTTTTTTATAATCTACGAAAGCTAGATATAGCGGTCTCTGGAACTCTAAGTATTTCTCAATTATCTGGTCAACAACTTGTATATGGTCTGCTGTGCTAAAACCGCTTCTGAAACCCGCTTGTTCTATCGGTTGATGTGCGTCGATGCTTGCAGATATTCTTGCAAGCAAGCTAGAGGCAAATAATTTGTAGAAACAGGGCATGAGGCTAATAGGGTGATAATTTCCTATGTCTGTTGGATCACCTTTTTTATATAGTAATATTATCTCAGATTCCCTCCAAGGGTGTGGCACGGTTTCTTCATCTAGTATTTTATTCCACAAGATAGTGATAGGTGTTGAAAGCGCAATTCCAGCTACCTTGATGTATTCGTTTGTAACTCCGTCTGGTCCCGCGCTTTTGTCAGGTTTGAGATTTTTTATTTGTTTTAATATTTCTGGCTCGGTAAAATACTGTACAGTTGAGATATTAGGTACAGTTGAGATATTGTCTGTTATTAGCTTTATGATGTTTGATTGGCTGTATAGATCGGTATAAAAGTTTGTAGCAATATTTATAATCTCAGTTCGAGAATTAACTATATTAGCGCCTGCCTGTAGTTTTGGAATCCACGTTTTTATGTTATTTAATTCTTTTTGAGCTTTTTTAGTAGATCTTGATTTTTTGAGGTGTTTTTGAATTATATTTGCTCTATAAGTATTGTAACACTTACTTATTTCTCTGTTTGTGATTTTATAAAGTGATTTTAATTTTTCCTTGTCTGATTTATTTAATTTTGATTTATTTTGCAGTTCGCTCCTTTCTTTAATTAGTTCTAGCGCTTTCGTTGACAATATCTTGCTTTTTTTTGGTACTTGAATTCCTTTTAGACTTTCCTTCATATAGTATACGATTTTTTCGTAGTAATCTTCCGCTTTATATTCATTTTGTGTCGTAATAAGCTCCTTTACAAAGATATTTAGGTTTTTAAGGTATACTTCTTGTTCAGTAATAGATTTCAGTTTTACTGTCGCGCTACAATAATTTCGTCTGCTTTTCCTTGTTGCTTTAAGATGGATAGTAGATCTTAATAATCTGTGGTCTGATCCGAAAGAAAAGGATGACAATACCTCATATTTAGCCACAATTTTTGGTACTGTAGTCATGATATAATCTATTTCATTTCTTGTATTCTTATCTGGGGATATCCAAGTCCATCTGTTTTTAGGTTTTAATTTGAACATTGTATTTATTATTTTTAAGTTGTATTCTTGAGCGTATTTAATTAGTCTTTCTCCTCGTATACTCCTAGTACCAAGCCCATATTTACCGGTAACTAAGCTTTCGTAGTTCTTGGGTATTCCGATTTGTGCGTTAAAATCTCCCATAGAGATAATATATCTAGTAGAGATAGAGTCGTGCGCTTTCTTCAAGTCTATGTAGAAGTTGTCTATGTCTTCTTGGGAGGAGTTTTCAGTTGGTGCATATACCTGGATGATTGCGATATGCACTTTTTCTAGTTCGATTTCTAGTATACACACTCTCTCCGATATCCCGGTGAATGATATGATATTTTCTTTGTATATTTTCTTGACTAGAAAGCCCACCCCATGCAATCCTTTAGTTTGACCTATATAGTACATGATGTATTTATCATCTTCGGTTAACTCTTCGCCATATCGGCGAACTTCGCACAATCCTACTATATCGTGTTTAATGTATTGTAGCGCCTCTTTAAGTTCTATAAGTTTTAATTCAGTTGACAGTGACTTAGCGTTAAAGGTGCAGATGGTGAAGGTGTTGTTGTTACTTAAAGTGGTTTTCCTTAGTGGGTTTTGGTCGAACTCTCCCGCGGTGACCGGCCGTACTGGGAGATAATGCGTTAGTGGGGGGTCCGGTATTGTTTGCTGTTTGGTATTATCCTTAATTGGTTTTGATTGATTTTGAGAAGCTTCAGATGGGGTGAATGCTAACCTGTTTTAGGTAGTTTTTCATGCTAGTTGCTTTATTTTTCTTCAAAGGTTGCTTTTCAATCTGTTGGAATTCTTGGCTAGTAAGGAGAGTTGATTCCGGTGATTCCGATAAGTTTCTCTTGTTTGGTTGACTACGTAAAGGAGATTTCTTATTTAATATGATAAGTTTATCATATTTAATTATTGCTGTGTTGCCTGCTTCTTTTTCCCTCTCTAGTTGGATTTGCAACTCCTTACGTTTTTTTAAGACTTCAAGTGGGTAATCTTCTTTTATATAGTAGGTGGTATTTTGTAGACGATACTTGTTTTTCTGAATTTTTAGCTTAAAACCTAGTGTATTAAATGTTATTATCACCGGCCTGGTCTTCTCTCCCTTTTTTCCCAATCTCCTTACTGCTTCAATGTTCACTGTATTACAGGATATGTTTAAATGTCTATTTATTATACTAATTATAAGTTCTTCGAGTTCTTGGTAAGATTTTTCACGCTCTTCTACCCCAAAAATTACTAAATTTTTGCGTCTAGCCTGTCTTTCTAAATTTTTGATTTTTCTGTTTTGTTCTTCAATTTTTTGATCTAAAAGTTCATTTCTGAGTTCTAAATTGCTAAACTTTTCGGTAAGACTGTTAACTATTGTGTTTTTGATGTCTTCTTTCATCTTTAACATATCTTCTTTTTGCTGTTTCATATCTTGTTGCATATTTATTAACATACTTTTTATTTCCTCCATAATGTATTTAAAAATATCTGGCAGCGACCTCTATTGATAAAGTGCAGTACTATTTGCTTCCGCTTGGTAGGTTGTATCGATCTATTTGACTTAGTGTTGTTGATTGTCACTAGATGGCGGTGGTCTGAACTTGTCTTAGGTATTTTCGATGGGGTGTAATAGATGTCGCTAGGCGTTGTTGTTTTGATCAATTAATTAATTAATTTATAATATGTATATTAGCGAAGAATTATACGCAATTTGTGTTCTTTTTTTTTAATAGTTTTACGCTCTTCAACTGAGACACTATGCATAAGTTCAATAGTCTGTACACAACACCAATATATATGAGCGTTCTTTGTTCTTAAACTTGAGTGTCATTGTTTTCAAATACAGTCCGTTGGTAGATAGTTTTCACAATTTTGCGTTAATATCACTATTTGCACTTTGAGTTCTATTTATTCACCGTGAGTATCGTGGCACTTTTAATGTTTTTAACCACTTTTTGTCTCGCTTTTTGCATTTAATTATATTTTAAATCGGTTTAAAATACGAGCACAATATGTTTGACACTACCACTGTGGCGCCATATAGCCTAAATAATATTTTTAGTAAAAAAAATATTGAACACAATGAAAAATTGAATTTGAGCGTAAATAAAATTTTATCGTATTCTAGGTACGTCATGTGTTTGGCTCGTTTGAATCTCCTTTGATTTAATGCGCCAGTGAGAAGAGTTCGTATGACGAAAGTCAAAGCCTTATTGAAATAACTACGGCTTTAGATCGCTTTGAATAATTTTCACTAAAATTTGAATTTAATGGGAGGTCAGCACAAACTTTGATTTACATTCCTAACACGTATTTTAATCATGTGGTTTCTACGTGTTGTATTTTTATGCATTAGCTGTTGATCGACAATAATCATAGAAAAATTCTTAAATATAATATCCATGTAAAAATATTGAACGCAGTGGGATTTGAACCTGAAATATAAAGACCCAAACCCAAGCCTATTATGTCTCTATGACGTGTTGTTTTTCGGTATTGTAGGTATTGTATAAACAAAATATATACATGGTAAATCCAATCACCATTTTATTAGTAAAAAATAACCTTAAATTGTTACTATAATATGTTGCTATATTTTATTTTATCTATATTTATATTAAATTTCAATTAGAAATATATACTCACACTAACACACACACACATACACACACACATGCGTTTTCAAAGAATTTGTACATAAAATATATATGTAAATATACTTATTTTGATCTTGTGCTTAAAAACTCACGTAGGTTACCATTTACAACTATAATACAAAACCAATAACATACACCGATATGTTAAAACGATAAACTTCTTTTTTAAAATCTGCTAAAAATCTAATATTTTATAACTTTTATATTTTATTGTATAACGTAATATTTTTCATTTATTATATATATTCTATTTTATGGTAATTAAAAAACTTCTTTCACCAAAAGAATGTTAGTAACAATATTACTCTATAAGACCTTTATTACGTTTGCCCGCTTTATTATGATGAACGCCGATTACGCGTAGCTTATTTGCCTTGATACCACAGTTTTATGTGAGTTGTAGTACCAATCGATGAATGGACTAATCAAATTACACCCACGCTTGGACATCGTAAAAATCTATTTAACATTATTTGTTCAGAGTACACTCAATTCTTTTTGGACAAAAGGAAATGAATTCAGATAGAAGGTTATATGAAACAAAAAAATGTTTGTGTTTTACTAACGTGACTTAATGTAAAGACATCTATATATCAGTAAATTTATTAACATTTTTCATCACAGCTTTTCTTAATATACAATAGGTATTAATTCGATATTCATTTCTGATTTTGATACAATTAATTACCTACCCTGTTTTTATCCGCCACACGACCCCTCCAGAACGAAAAGATTTTTCCATTTGCTACTGACTTGGAAACGAAATGAAAATGACCTTTATTCCAAAAAACGATTTAATACCTGAACTGTCAGTATAACTCACTTTTATGGTAATCTTTCTTTGTAATTTTTCTTTGCTTGATTAAATCGCCTAATACTGAATATTAAATTTCAACTTCATTAAAATGTTTATACGCGATATAGAAATTTTTATTTTTTTGCTTTTATAAGCTTTACTTTTTCTCCTGCTCATAGCAGAATAGTGTAGGCAGAGGGAACTACAGAAAATCTAATTAAATCTATTCAATTAGCAAAATAATTACCCAATACTTAATACCTACCTTATCTACTCGGTATGAATATGTGTTGATCTCGGTCTGTACGTACAGTCTGTATATACAAGTAGTGTTCATATATAAAAAGCTGATTTTATATCTACGATTCTCTTACATGAAAAAAAATATCAAAATTACAGCTTGTAAATCTCATGATATTATTACATATTTAATTCAGACTTTTCTAAACGAATTCACCTGAACAAATTTTCTGTTAAAACAAAGTATCGATTGCTAGTAAAGTGTTTTCACGAAGGCGTGAAACGTTCACTTCGTTTAATAAGACGACACGACGCGGCGATTCGAGTCTAGTTGTGGGCGTAATTTTGTTTGCAAATCTGGATTTTCGATCTTTCTCTTTTTACTTGATATATATTGTATTACGAAGTACTTAATAAATTTGTTGCTTTTGTTTAGTATATTTGAACTAAAAGCTTTTTAAGTCACAGTAAGCTTTTTCTTTGGGTAATAAATGATTTGGTGTCGAATTGAATCTAGCGGTCAGTTTAGACGGACTGTGAACGCGGTGGTTGAGGATTCCCATGTCAATAAAAGAACGAATGTAATTTTTTTACATTGATAAAATTATGTGCGTTGTAAAGTTCAACTATCAAATACGAACTCAAATTTAGGCAGAGAACGGAGAATAGTGTCTTAAAACTAAAATCTCTCTTAAGTTTTCCCTCGTATAATGCAAAATGAAAATGTTGTTATTATACAATTAGTGATCATTCTCTTTATTACTCCTGCCATCTTGGACTAAGCAACAGAGTGTCTTATCACTAGGTTCCTAAAGTTCCTGCAGTTCCCTCTGCCTGCCACGTGCGGGATAAAGCGTGAAGCTAAAAAAAATTTTTTTAAGACGTGTGCCTTAGAAATTTTAATAACATTATTATATATTCAATAACATTAATGACCCCATCTCGAGAAGGACCGGCAAAAAATTTAACGGGCTTTCTATTTAATTTTACGTTTGCTTAGTCATTTACGGATTTAATTTGTGACACTATGTTTGAAGTAAACCGGTATAAGCATATATGAAATATAAAATGAAATATATAGAAAAATGTAACGAATTCTTTGAAATGTTTGAATATTGTTCAATTATTTTTGAAGTACTTGACGTTCTAATTAGAAATTATTAATAAAAAAGATTATGATTATTAAATTAAATAAATAATGTAAACCTAGAAATGTGCCACGAATACTATCCAAGCGAGTTCAACGATAGCGTCTTCCTCATACATTCTATCTTTACGAGTAATCCCAATGTCGCACCGGTGTCGACTGCACAAATAAGCTAGCTCTGTTTTATTAGCTTTAATTATATATTTGACGCAATCCCGATTCACTTGTAAAGTTTGTGACTAAGCGAAATGGTTCTTTTCGGAAAACGTTTATATATATTTGTAATATAGGTAACTGCAAACGAATTAAAATTAAAAGTACGTAATAAAAAATGAATTGCTTAAATTCAAAGGATAGGTTAACTAACTTAGTCATTCGAAATTTATTATAAAATTACTAACATTAGTGTAAGTAATAAACCTAGAAGTATAGTTACTATTAGTATGCTTCGACCACCTTAAAAATATATAAGTTTTGTGTGAAAAAAACTATTGAAAATATTGTGAATCGTGTTAGAACTGTAAGCTTATATTCAATAGTGATGAAACCAAAAGCTCGTCATGGAATTGCATGCCAGAGTTTTCAATGTGAATTTGTGCTTAACCTACTTTGTGGTGACTGTACGAGCTTTTTGAGGTTTCCGTTAGACTTTTATATTTGTCAGTTTATATTTGTTTACTTGAAATTATATTATTTTACAATTTTTAAGCTTACTTTGATACAAGATCTGTAAAGAGATGTCAATCATTTATAAGGGAATTTCTTCTTTATAGCTCAACGCAACTCGCAGTTGAAACTGCTTGTTTATTGGTTTGTGCAAAGTCTTTTTAATTATCAGTTTGGGTACACTAAGCGTCCTTTATTCTGGGTATTTCATAAAAGGAAGAAATGTGAGCTTAGATAAACATAATTTAAATTTGACACGTACACTACTTCCTCTAAACTGTCGTTTTTATTTCGCATGGAGCTTTTGTCAATTTCATACCTTTTATATGAAAAAGTTTTCAATTCAGTTACAATAGTATATTTCCGTCGATATCTATCTATTGTTACTTGTAGAACATGCGAATGCTTCTTTTTTATGCTATCATCGTTGTACAAAATGAAAGAGTATCGAAATCAAAGAGTGTTATTGTAGATGTTTTAGCAATGTTTGTATTTTTTTACTCTAATTATATTTTATTATACATTATATTTCAGGGTTTAATTCTACTAGTAAGATTTCTTGTTAAAATTAATATATATTAGTAACTTCTGTGACTGCACTGATGGGTTCGATTCCAATCACATGAAATCATTTTTATTTTCAACTGTTGTTAGGTATAGTGCAGCGTTGGGTTCCACCTCTCAATGAGAATGTTTAAACAATGAGATAAAAAATCTCAAAAAATTGTATGTGCGTTATTGCAATCGGGACAGCTTTAATTTCCAGAAGTGAAATTTATTAACATATTTATTCGTTGTTTCTACAAGTCAACCGCAGGAATTGTCTTTACGAACATTGCGTGTTAAGTGGCGGAACTCAACGCTGCAAAAAAGTGAAACTTTTTCGTTGTTACTGTAAGTGTGCTTTAAAATCTAACGCTACACTAACTTATAACTTATAACTTTATGTAACAATATAGGTGTATATTTGATAACTGTAACTCAATGATATTGACTTTTTGAGCTTTTATTAAAACACACAACACGTCTGCTGCGTATAGAGAGTTAAAGCGCGCGATACTTTTTTAAAATTATGTTTGTAAACATGAAGCTG
Organism: Dione vanillae; assembly: GCA_037178615.1. NCBI lineage: Eukaryota > Metazoa > Arthropoda > Insecta > Lepidoptera > Nymphalidae > Dione > Dione vanillae. Next base: position 107,622 of record JAZFAU010000459.1, on the reverse strand, counting down.
TGAACGAAAGTACTCCACATTTTCAATCTATTTAAATCATAACCTTTATTACACATTCAAAAATATTTGTACACAGTGTAACTATTTTTATATTTATGTAACTATGCTAATTTTTGATATTTTTGAAAAAAAAAATATTTTAAAGGTTGAAATTTCATTTTATCGACTTAATGATTATATTTATATAAGTATAAAGTAATTAGAATACACAATGATTTATTTCACTAAAATAAAGTTTTGTCTCGTAAGTTTCCAGTTTCTATTGCACCATCATTGTAATAAAGACAAACAATTATAAAAATAAAAGTGATCCTAATCGCAACATTAGTTTGCCTTAATATTAAGAAAATATCAAACACATACTACATACTTTCATACACTTACATATATACATGTTGTATTTATATTTTTTTACAAATTTATACATAATATAATTTAGCCAATATCCCGCAACATAAATCATCATAAAATAACTCGTCTCACTCCATATTGTTTAGCCCAAAATCAAATCCTACTGATTTTAATTTCCTAAATGTCTAAATTCAAGACATTGCTATGTAATTGACAGAGTTAAACCCTAAGCTTTGTTTTTCCATAGCAGGAAATGAAATAATATTTTCTATTGAGTGAGTATCGAAGCCGCAAACATCGTGCTTAGATACAAACAATACTGCGTCTCTATATCCAGGCTATATACATAATAAGATAAAAGGTTTTATTACGTTTTTACTAAGTCAAATTATTATTAATCTCTATACGTGGTAATAAAAGTGATAAAAATACGTAACAAAAGTTGTGTAAAGCTTCAGTCGTATCTTATAACTCGCGACGTGACGACGTGTTCGATGTCGCGGGAAAGTTTACGATAAGCTTTGTAAATTATTTATGAATATAATATGTAAATATATAATTCACAAGTGACTTGTGAAATGAAGTGCTTATTTTCTTGTGCTTTTTAAGGAGATTTTTGTTTTTGAACTGAGTGAAACATGTATGATGATAGCTTTCATGTGTATATTTTAATTATTTTATTTAATTGTTTTTATCCATTAAGGATTTTTTGTGATAAGTGCGTTTGCTATTATGAAAATGTTTTTCTTTAAATTTTAGCTGAAATGTTTAATTTCTCATATTTAGAAGAATTAATTGAACATATAATTTTTATATAAAATTCAATATAATAAATTTTATATAAAAATTGTAAATTAAATATGTAAAGAAAGCATATTTCATTGATTATATCTTTTTAAATAGTATTAGAGATGCTTATGAACGGCGAAAAGTTTTGATTATATTAAAATCAGAGAGTATATATATATATATATATATATATATATATATATATATATATATATATATATATATATATATATATATATATATATATATATATATATATATATATATATATATATATATATATATATATATATATATATATATATATATATATATATATATATATATATATATATATATATATATATATATATATATATATTGTCATCAATCTTTGATCTATTTAAAAATGTCATTCACAATCAATTTCATAGTTTCCCTTACAATACTTTGTATGCGTACAATACTACATACAGAGCTAATAAAATATGTCACATATCCAGAGTACGAGTGTTTAGATATTTTAGGAATATACTAAAAGAGCTGACGTCAGCCAGTACAATGGTGTTTAGGTAACTCACATATCAAGACGTAGTTTATAATTGTATGCATAAGCCTTACTGCATCCTTCATACAACGATTGAATTACGACCGGATTCTTTGAAAGATTTATTTGTTTTTCAGTAATAAATACATTTATCTACGCCAGTATTGAACAAGAAAAATTCTAGCACTGATTTCTTGGTTTAGGATTTGAACCCGTGATCTTAATTAACACTACATAAAATAACTAACTTAAAAAAACTTTTCGCCTAAAAATTGTGTTGTGTACGATTTGCAATAAATTGTATATTTCTATGAATTTTAAATATATTTTTTCTTACAACTTGAACGTTTAAGACAATAGTTATTATATTAGGATAATTTGCATAAAATAAATATAAAATACCCACATATATGGCTATATAAAGGGAACATTTTGACAGTTTAGTTCAGTTCACTGTTATTCGTCCTCCTGAATCTCGTAAGTTTTGAAGTTGCTTTTGTGTAAAAATCAACAAGTAGAGTCATCGGTAGTGCCGTTTTTATGTGTACCGTTCAAAGTGCAAATTGAATGAGTGCATGAGTGTGAGAGCAAAGTATAAGTGCAATGTAATCAAAGTGTGATAGTTGACAATAATGTAACGTGTAACTGAGTGTCGTTGACTGATGTTTTAGAAAAATATTTCAGACTAGCGACCCGCTCGCGGCTTCTCCGTTTCTCCACTTAAGTAATGCCAATTGTATAATTAAATTAAGCCATTACTTCTAATCTTTTTTACATACATCTACGTTTATATACTTATAAGGCTTGTTGTAAGTTATATTAATATGATATTATTGTATGTTATTCTTGCGTTTTCTTTTCTAGTGTTAAATTTCTTTTTTTTTTTTTAATAAGGAGTTTTTTTTTGTAGCTTCATGCTTTATCCCGCACATGGCAAGGTAGGCAGAGTTAACCGCAGGAACCGTAGGAACCTAGTGTTAAGACACTCCGTTACTTAGTCCCTGCTTTCTCAGTCCCCGCTTTCCGCCTTTTTCGTGGCATTGCGTGTTGAGTTGCGGAACTCAACGCTTTGCCTAGTTTAAGGAGTTGATTTTGAGATGACATAAATTGTTAAAAATTCTCGGCTCATAAATTATTTTAATTAAATATTAATATCGACGTGGCTTCAATAAAACGTTTATTTACTTGTTTTTAGTTATTTTCGTTATTCCGCTTTGTCCCACTAAGTCACGATTTTACACGCCATATCTCCAAATTGATAGCAAGAAACCTCATTCACTTCACTTAAAGGGAAAAGGCGTAAAGCTTTTTTATTACACATGTATCTTCACACAACTTCTTCAGTGTGTGGAGTACACAATATAAGTCTTACTTTTTATCTTTTGTATGTGACTGATATCGATGTCATTTTTTGGACCGGACCGTGGAAATATATAACATATATATAAGCTGTAGGCAGCTTATATACATGTTATACATTTCCACGGTCCGGTCCATCGTTCGTATCAATGGAGTCGATTGAAAACTGAAATAATATTGAGTAATATTTTTTAAAAAGCGTATAAAAAAATATAATTTAAATAACTAATGAGTTTTTTATTTATTTTGTTCTAAAAAAATATTTTTTAATTTAACTTAATCTTAAATGATTATTCTTATTTACGACAAACGTGTAGATCTTAAGGGTCCTACGTAACATTGTGAGTTGTCGTAAGCATGCCAGCCTGGGCAGCTTCAAAAAGCGTGGCTGAGACACTTGTTGGGTAAAATTTTTATGTTTTCTTTAAAATATTTCTCTATAATAAGTATAAAAAAAAGTATTGAAAAAGATTAAACTACCAAAATTTTGAGATTTGCACTTAAAGCTACTTAAACTGGTCATCTGTATACTTGATAAAGCATCGTCCGTGCCGCAGGCGCATTGACGGAGAGCGACGGTTTGCGAGTTCGATTCGTACTCAGGGAAGATGAGATTTTAATCATTACATTTCTCCGTCCTGGCAACTAGGCAACCTTCAGATTAAAGGCATATTAAGTCAAATTTTATATAGATGTTATAATTAATTCAGTGAAATATCAACAAACGTAATAAACAAAGTTATCCCACAACGTTAATAAATTTTATAAATAAATATAAAACTGAAACTAGGGTAAACTCTCATAAGCTGACAATTTACGGAGTGTCAATAGTAATTGTTGTATACTCTGTTACTGTCGTCCATTCGAGGTTTACTGGCACGTCGTCGGTAAAATCTTCTGTAACCCGTAGGCAATAACAACCTCTCAACTTAACTGCTAGAAGAGCGTTTATGCTATTATTTTTCTAAAATTATGAGATTTACGTTCCTCGAGGCGTTGTTGTGTTGCTTAATGTACTAACTTGGGGGAGATGTTGTGAGTTCGATTACTACTTAAGAAATATTTCAATTTAAATTGACGTTACTCTGTTTTTAAATACCTATCTTTAGATCAATGCTAATGTTTGAGTAATAACCGTAAAATTAAAATAATAAAACCAATTAATCAGAAAGTGGAAACCCTGATCTACTAAATGCAAGTGTGATCCAAAAAACGTTTCTGATCGAAATCGACTTACTCGGAACAAACATAGTCTTATCGGTTCAAACTTCAAAGGAGATCAGCAATCAGGGCGATTTTAACCTTTTTGCTTTTGACAAGGGTAAATTCTTATGCCGTGAGTATTAGTTGATAGAAGGTATTTGGTTTACGTATTTTTTTGATTATTATTCTACTAAATAATTCTTTTGTTTAAGTTATTTTAACTTACCTTATTATTTTTAATAAATTTAAATAATTACTGTTGAGGCTGTCGAATATAATTGTACGTTAAAATATCACCTGAGAAAAAGAAGTTTTGAAATCTTTAATTTTATTTTCTTTAGGTCTAAAATAAGTTTAAAAGACGTAATTATATTTAATATGTGGAAGATAACAATAATAAAATATAATATTATTAATATCCTTATACTTTTATTATGGGTTTTAATCCTTGGAGTATGGGTTCAACCATCCCCCCAATATTTGTATAGAAAAATATACAACAATATCCTTTTTTTTTTGTATGTTGTAAGAAATCAAAAAAAGTCTTATTCATTAATGTAAAAACAAAAAACACAAAAAAAACTTTATAAAGACTCTCTTTATTTATCTATATTGTATCATTAATATGAAATCTCAACATTTCCTATGAAAATTATTATATCTCAATACTTTTCAAAATCATAATTCAACTAAGGACCCTCTATGTTTCTCGCCTATTATCTCTACATTTCCCGCATCATTCGTACCGGAAACGTCGAACACATATTGTTTATTTATACAATGAGTTTTTAATGCTTTTATTATAATACAATTCTTTTTACCTTTCCTCCCTTTTGCTATCTGGTCGGATCTTAACACTGCGCCTGTATTTTTATCATATTACAAAAAACCGTTTGCTTCTTCTACTTGGGATCGTATATGGGAAGGGATTGATTTTTAAACAATTTACTTTTCATTCTTCTTTACCCTCCGCTGCTTCCGCAATAACCGAAGCATTACTTATAAGGCCAACCCAAAAAAGTAGTACACACTCTATAAGCAGTACTTAGAACCTTTGTTTTATGGCGCAACGATCGTTAACTTTACTTACTTTTTAATTCTCCACCTATCCCCTTTTTGTTTTTTGCCATATTTATTTGGGTTAAGTAATATTTCCCTTGGATATTGACAATTTGGATATGTGTTTTTTAAGTAAGGAAGTTTTTTGAACAGAAATATTCTAGTAACAACAATGCTCATAATTTCCTAATATATAGAAGGTCTTGAAGTTTCGATTTCTACACTACACGGTGGACTTCTTTCTCTTCGATTCTCTTGCAAGAGAGCCCCCTTATGCATTCCTTTTTAAAAATAGGAGAGTGGATTCTGGCCCTGGATTCTCTATCATTGTGTAGTGAAATAATAGCTATACAAATATTAATAAACCATAATTCAAAATCCCACTTAAGTTGTGAAAAGTAACAAAAAAATGTTAGAAAAATGCGTAACTATTGTTGTTAACCATTTTCTAGAATTGTGGAAGTACTTTTTTATTACTTACATCGCACCTTAGACGCATGAGTTGAGTGCTGGGTACGTTGTAATGGCCTCTTTGGTCACATCCTGATTAAATCTTGGATTCGGAGACCGTTGCTTTGTATAGAAGAACTAAATAAACTAACAAAAATCTACTATATATAACTAACCTTTTTAAGTAAGAGAAACGGTCTGAATTAAAGATTTTTTTTTTGCTTTTTTATGTTGCTATTTCGCCTACATTCGAACCAAACTTGCAAGTCGCATTTGTCGATAATTCATAACCCCGTTTAGACGATTGAAAAACTCATTACTTTACACGCATACGCGCTTTGCCGTTTATACAAGTATATAGTTATATAAAATATACTTTCATATAAACAGAGGGACCCTCAGTGTTAAGTCACTCCGTTCACGACCGCTACCAACCAATTTTAAGATATGTGTTTTGAGTGGCTGGAACACAATGCCGTACTTTTATGTGTTTTTACCACGCCGACAATGTAGTATGTTTTTGTTTTTTCCCAAATGGGACGCGAACCCGCAACGGTCATGTTTACAGTTGACGGAGGAATGGAATTATAATTGTATGTACAACGATTCAGTCAATAATAACCGGTTGCGTACGACACACTAAACAATAATTCGGCAACGTACTGCTGCGTATCTTATCCAAGATTGATCAATAAATTACCCTTATCTTATGTAGTACTTTTCAAAAGACAATATTAAGGGCCAGTTAAATAATAATTTTTAAAAATAATCTGTGGTAATTTTAATTAAACCCTTTCTTTACCCATCTTAATACCGCATTAAGTTAATTAAATGTAACATCAACACAAACCAGTTTGGGTTTTAATGATGTTTCATGATACCTATAGTCATGCAGCCAATTTTTTTTGTTATAGCTTCACGCTTTATCTCCCGCACAAGGCAGGGTAAGGCAGAGGGAACTGCAGGGACCCTGGGAATCTAGTTTTAAGAACACTCCGTGCTTAGTCCCTGCTTTCTTTCTTCCTCCGCCCCCCCTCAACCAAATTGGAATATGATAATAAAGACAATAAATAAAATAATAATCGTATCGTTTTGTGGAATCTTGTATAGCTTCTTCTACATATATTTCTTTACAATTTATCACAAACGTCCTTTGAGGTAACAATTATTTTTCCTCATAAACAGTATTTATGTTCGTTCTTTATTTATAAAATATATATACACAGCTAACAAGAGCGACGAAGCTTAACGCTTTCAAAAACTAATAATTATTTAAATTGTACAAATATCTTTTTTATTTCATTTTTTTCGTTTTGACTGATCGATTTTAAACATGTTTTTTAGTGAAACTGTACGTTTTTTTGCCCAACTGTTTGTTTATGATGTCGAAAAACACGAAAACATGATTTAATTGCAGAACGAGCGTTTCCTGGTTTTTTATAATGTTTTTCTAGGATTCATTTTGTTTTGGACATAATTTTTTATACGTATATATAGTTGCTATTTTAAAGTTCTATTTTTTGTCTTTACATTTTTTCCATATTTCATGCCTTAGAAGAAGTCAAGATTTTGTTTCTGTGACGATGTTCTAGAATGTGAAACCATCCACCGCACTCTACCTCGAGGATGATAATTTAGTTTATAAAGGTTTTTACGTTTAAAATTTTGTGTTCACAGTCGCATATTCGCTGTCTTTATATGTCTGATATATTTCCGTATAACGTAATAACCCTAATTACGTCAAACGTTCTCGTAGAATGTAGTACGTATGCTACTCAAACTCTCAATTTCGCGCTTCTCACCGAACGCAGCCATGAAACATTTATTCAGACATGAGTTCATAATCTGTCCATTTTCAGTGAGTTCTACCATCTGACACATTGCTTTTTTTAAAACTTAAAAGCTAAACTAGTTTTGACTGAAATCGAATAAAGTATAAAACGGTTAAAATGTAAAAAAACTGAACCGAACTTAATTACAAATACTATAAATTAAGCTCTTGCGTAAAAAATATTTTCACTTATAATAAGCAATGAGATGTTTCTTAGCGGTAGTACATCAAATAGCATTATCTTATACATGTTTCATTCATCTTACATCTTATTAATTTACTAAATTGTGAAAATAGATATCCTTCCTTTGGTTCACACGTAAGTCTCTTGTTCTCTGCTAGAAACCAGTTGCACGTGTCCGGTATCATTGTCTGTACAATGTATCATATCGTCCACCTTATGTCAGCATAATTGCAACTATAATAACTTACAGATATAAAATATAAAATAGTTTCTTGACTTTTAAAGTATCCCAAAGAAAAAGTTTATTCTTTTTGTTTAAACTTCTACGATTTTATTTTAAATATATCATAAAGTATGATGAAAGGGTATTAAATACAATCATAATATATTGTAAATGAGAAGAAACTGCTTTAGCATTCCATTGATTCACCGTGCGGGTGCCAGCCCATCGCGTTGTAGGAAGAGTAGCTCGACACGCTTGGGACTTGCGACCCCAGTGTAGGTTTAAAGGGCCCTTTAAAATGCATTAACGCTCACCTTTCACTGTCCGAGCCCCTCACTACCTAACAAATTCGAAATGATTCCGCTAATGTCGCCCTTTGAAGTACGTTCTAGAAATGTATTAGTAACCTTCTAGAAAGTCCGAGATCTTTTTAGTAAGCGAAAGAAGATTTCGCTATTATACCTTCTCTCGCTCCCTACTTCCACCCGCGTATGAATTTACTCTAAACCTATCCTGGTCGTTCGGTTTAAGCTCGAAATATTATAAGTTTTAAAGTTTATGATTTTTATGGTATTTTTCTCCCACGGAACTGTAAGTTCTACCAGAACTACGCGTTTTAGGTTCGAGAATAAATAAAAATATCCTTTCTGGCTGACGTAACACAATGTCCCAGGGATTTTATATCCTGCCAAGCAGGACTGGATTCTAATATTGAGAATTCTTATAAATATATAGGTAAAATTAAACGGCTAAAATCGCTGTGCACGAGACATCTGTGTTTCGTTCCCACTCTGGGAAGTATTAAATGCGTTTTTGGCTCCCTTGTACAGACAAGCGCGGCCGTCAATGTCTCTAAATATATTATATTACATAGGTTATTAACACTATTGTGGACGATCTTTCATTATCGTTTTTGCTTACAGTTCGCTAATTCTTTTGTACACCCTCTGTAAGTTTATCGAGTAGTGACGGTTGTAAACTATGAACTTCGATTAATCAAAATATTTCATGGGAATTTGAACGTTGAAAATATTTACTGTTATTTAACTATGTAATATTTAATTATGTATTATGAACTAGTAGAGTTTTCATACTCGTGGCTTTTGATCCCATTTCAGTCATTAATAGAAGGCTGGAAGAAAATGGCTTATACCATAAGAACCGCCTTTTCTTGAACCAATTTTGGTTTTTATTTAGTACTTTTTTTAGTTTTTGTATCTTTATGTATATTTGTGTCATAAAGAGTTAAATACTAAAATACATAATATAAATAAGTATTAAGTAAAAAAGTATAAGTAAGTTGAAATTTATTGACAGACGATGCTTCATTTTTCTTTATTATTTTAACTTTTCTGTGAAAAAGAAATTAGATTGACCAACTGTACTTCTAATAAATCTCTCATGACAAAGTTTCATAAGGTTTACGGCGGCGGTAGTACGCGCGTTTACCGCGTAATACGCGTAACCGCTCATAAGCGTAACAACAAACGTTACATTCACATTTATAATATTAGTAGGAACTATACCAAGTATACCAGGGTCGGTTAAGGAAAAGGTTAATGTGTACTGGAAAGTAGATGATAAATAATTAGATACGAACAAAAGTTAGACCAGATGGTGAAATATAAAAAAATATAATCACTCTCCCTAGTGGATATTTTTTTTTCATATATAATGAATGAATTTCTTTATCAATATATAAAACAACATTAAAAAATATACATCCAAAAGGAATTCATCTTCACTTATGAAAATTATAACGCTTTTTATATAAAATATAATAATCTTTATAAAAGTCACGGTACTAAATAGGTAAATTTGCCGAAAAGCCAAAAAATATCCATCGCATTGTTCTCGTTGAGTATAAAAGCTCGAAGATTTTACCTTGAACGATTCTAGAAAAAAGATTACCTTAAAGTATACCCAAGGATTTTTAATATTTTCGAAGAAAATTATTTGCAAACAAATCGTAAGATTTAATAGATTCATAAGGCGATAATTCTCTCATTGATCCCCGTTTGGGCAATACAGTGTTTTTTTGGTACCAAAATTATAAGAATGTTAACCCTCAGTTTACGCTGAAGCTAAAATAAATCGTTGGTATTGAAATTTTATCAGACAACATTTTTTATTAATTTTTTAAGACCACCGTGCTATGTAAAAGGTGAAGTGTGTTTCAAATATTTTACCCTTAATAAATAATAATATTGAGTTTGTTTGTGACCCGGAGACACAGCTCCTGCCTTAAACATACAGTTTCAGAGGTTCGGTCAAAGTCGAGATGAACTAATTATTTTTTCATTTTTTTTGCTCTGGCGAACAAAATCTCAGCGTCGAGTTTCGTAATTATTATCTATGCCCTAGCACTCTATCTACTCGTTTAACTTTCTGACAAAGCTAACTTAATAAATATTATATAACAACCGCCTTCGTATTACAAACATTAATTACTATCATATAATATAAACCTTTACGACGTACGTTAGGGATCTTTCAAACGTGTTAAGCTAGGAATGGTTATATACGCTTTTAAATTAATTGTCACAACTGGTCCAGCTGGCGTTTCAAATTAATCTGTTTCAAACATTTATGCTCACTTCGTTGAAGGGCGAAGTGTTAAATATGTTTCGATAGGTTATCCAATAACCTACTATTTTAAATTATAGTAGTTGTAGTTTTTTCCTGACGTCACGCTGTATGTTATCTCGTAACTTGACTTATTGCCAATGCGTATTTGATTTGAGTTGTTTTTTTTTTAAAAAGTATATATAAGTTATAAATAATAATCGCAGATTATTATTTTGCATCTTCTTTCCTCCAAATGCCATTAGAAGTTTGCACACTACTAGACAAACGAAAGGAAGTGAATAACCTATGATTATCACTAATTTAAAAATATGATACCCACATGTACCACAACAAAAGTGGAAGTGAAAAGTAAAATGTCTGTGAAGTTAAAGAAAGAAAAAAATAAACAGTGCAATGCCTTTAAAAAAGCATACAACACCTCCACTGGGCATGTCCAACGAGAGTGGGGGAAAAAAAACTTTTTGGGGGATGACCTCCATGGACTCGGCGTGTTCTAAACAATCCGGATGTCGTCCATAATAGTGCTGTTACGTGCGTGTGCTGACTGGCGTCGCTGTCCGCTAACACGCTGCTCATCTTTATATCCGTCAAGTTTCAGTACTGAGAAAGGTAAGGCAGATAAGCTTTCTATTTTATATTTTGACGTACTTTTAATGCGGCTTGTTCGGTTTCGTATATAGAATATTTATATAACCTAAATGACTAAGCTTGTCATATTTTATTATACTTAGTTATTTTGTATTTATAGTTATTTTTCAAAATCAGCAGAACTCTTAGATGAAAGATTATACATATACACTTTATGTATATATACATTCAAACCGCTGTATCTATACATTACCTAACACCTCGCCATTGGCTTCGGCCCACCCTTCACCGGTTTTCAATGAACTTGTTTATTCTCTAAAATTAATTACTGATAAGTCGCAATATTACTTCACAGTGTTATCTAAATCCTTCTGTAGTTTATGCGTAAAACGGGATCAACTCACACACACATATATCTTACTTTATACCATCACATTGCTAGTACGATTGTACGATAAATTGAATTATTTATTCAACACTGTTGTAGTCCCCTCACAACTTCCTATTTGTCATATGATAAACAAAAGCATTCCTGAAGTCGTGTAAAGATAAATTTTCGTTTTTTGCTTCATGTTGATATCCTTTTGAAAGTTTGTTTAAGAAGTTTATTGGTGAAATTCTTCAGCAGTATGCCGCCTGTATTATAACAAAGTGATATTAACACCAGACCTCCATGTCCTACAAGCACTTGAAGCACAGGTACAAGTGTATTTCCGTTTCAATTGCCATCAATAAGGTGTGAGGTTTTGGCATACGATTATAAATTGATTTTTCAAGTTAAAGACAATTTTAACTTGACATCATGTCAAATTGATACGGAACCATCGGTGCGTGGGACCGACTCGAACTTAACCTTATGATATTACATAGTTTATCTTAAACTACAATTTTACATGCACTATTAGCAGGATAGGGAAAAGATAACCTAACAATACCCTGAATTATAATCAACTTGTATTCCTTTCTTCGGATTTTACATCGTAAATAATCATAATAACAAATAAAAAATAACGTGAATAAAGTCAAGATAAATACTAATTAATAAGTTCGCAAAGAAGGTAATATAATATTTCTGGTGTCAATTACGTTTGTGAATGGTCAATCTTGTCATATTTACGCTCCCGATAATCCACTTGGGTCGTGATAAGCTCTTTAATGTGATTTCTTTTCTTCCGGTTACAAAACTTACGTAATATAGATTAACTTATAATAAAAAATTGATTACTCAATTGCCTTTACAGTTATACCAGTCCTTTTTGTGTAATAATTCAGTAAATTAGCTATCATAGTGTAATTATTCCCATTTGAAATTTGAAATTAATAATTAAAAAAATTTGGAACTAATTAAAACATATAGATGTCCGAAACAAATCCATTTTGAGTGTTAAAGTTTTCAACGTCGGACTCTTGGTTTGAAGTTTCTTAAGTAAGTAATCGACCAAAGCATTGAATACTCTTAATATCATATTTTTTAAATATCATATTTTGGAAACTAAATAAAATCTAATTATCTACAAGTACATATATCTTACAAATTCTTGTATAAGATACTAAGAAAAGTTTTTGCTGTAAAAATCTCAAGCGGAAACTTTTATCCTGGATTCGTATCACAGATTGGGTCGATTGGAAACCATGACATATATTAGGTATGCTCATTTATTTTTTTCTGAGAATTGTTGAAAGTTCTTACAAAGAATTCTCTTTACGATATCTTTGCTATACCTAAAGAAATATATAATAAATAATAAAAATAAGATAAATAGTGACAAAATAATTTACATGAACTAATATTAAAAATTTTAAACTCCTGAGAAATGTGTTTGTAATTTCCTAAATTATAGTTCGGCTTAAGAGAGATAATGTTATGAATTTTTGCCTTCTGAACCCCGAAATTTGTTTTCGAGTGGGAATCGAACCTGCAGCTATCGCATTTACCACTACAATTTCAATACATATTAGGTGTCATGATAACTAAGCTTTTTAGTTCAAAAATTTTTCTTAGGGGAGTGAAGTCAAGAGCTTACTACACCGCACTTAGTATAGAACAAAAAACGGATTGTCTGAACTCTAAGTTTCTGGTGTATAATAACAGAAAAAGTTTCCTTTATTACCGTATTTGGCCATTTCTATCCTTATTTTCCAAATGAAATCTTTTATTAATTTTTGTTCATTAAGTATCTTCCGATTTCATTTAACGTGGTAATAAATTTTCCAAAACACCTTGAAATTTAAACAGTTTTTATAACATTACGTCTAAATCTCGGGTAAATCTTTATAAGCTTAACCTTAAGCTTTTATATTAAGTTCACGTATTATCCGCAATTATTACTCTAATAGATCGCATATTAGTAGTCATACTTCTCATTTTTGCTAAAAAATATGTGATAGGTAGGCAAAGACAGCATAGAATACTTAAAATTTTAATACTTATGTTAGCTTCCTTTAAATTTTGAACTTGTGAATTTAGATCACCCTGGCCGGTTAAAAAATTATCTAAGTTGGCAGTCATTATTTACGAAAATGCGCATCAATGCACATTTACCGCTAGGTTTTCATGCCAAGTGAAATTTCTCTATTTAAATCGCACTTGTACATTTTAGTTTTTCCTCGTGGCCGAGTCCAGTGGCTACTGAAGGAGAAGCGAAGTAAAGAAGTGGAAGTGGTTAGTTAATATGACTTGAATATTAAGATACACATAAAGTTTTAAATTTCATTTCATTCTGGTAAGTTTTTCAGAGATATTTACAACTAAACAATTTTCTGTTCATATATAATAAACAGATGATGTCAGTTTCGATTATATTTTTCCAGTTGAGAATGTCCACTCTTCACGTGGTTAAGCAATGGAAAGAAAAGCTTTCGACATGCAAATATGAAATATATTTTTACTCAGCAAATCACGAGACATGATGCTTAGGACTCTTATTAAGGCGTGACCGTGTTATGCTTCAAAGTGTCCCTTTTTTCTACTAGCGCCTCGATCACGGCTCCACCCACCGGAGGTCGATTAACATTACAGCATGTATTGAGGCATATACGTTTTTCAATGTTACTTTTTAATATATATATCCAAAAACAAATGATTATAATTAAGACAAGAGATGTATAAACAGCACCACGAAAGTGGAAGTGTTGAAGGTATTAGGTTAAAACTTCGTTATTGTTAGTACAAATTCGTTATTTTGTTACTTAAGCGTTGGAAATTCATCCATTTTGTCCAATTAAATGGTAGCTTAAAATCATACTTAAAATTTATTTAAACTGATACACTGCAGTACATAATATTAAGTCAAACTCAAAATTTAAAGTGGACATAAAATAGTGAAAATTTCCTTGATTTTCATACTTGTGTCTAATCTCTGTTATTTTCATAACTATTATTTAGGAATATGTTATTTTTTTTTTAATTTATTAATGTTTAATTTATTAAATGACGTGTATTAAGTTTCACGAATTTAGATCGTGCTCTGTTTTAAAGAAAAGCAGGGAACGGAGTGTCTCAACACTAGGTTCCCATGATTCCTGCGATTTTCATAAGTATGTCTAACATATTCTGTGATAACTGTTACGGGGGCATTTTTTTAATATTCAAGAACATTTAAAATATATTTTAAGACCTATACTCCCATTTAATTTAACGATCTACTTTGTCAATTAAAAACACGATTAAGCATTTATAGAACTTTTCCCTAGGAATGTTTGAAATACATCTTGTCGACAATATACAAATACCATCTTAATTAGCATAAATGTTTAAATTTCAAGAATTCGTGGTTTCAATTACTCGGTTTGGGATTTTTCCCCTTACGGGTTCCCTCTTACCATAATGTTGTAATGTTTTTTTGTTTCACTTTACTTCATATATAAATAGTATGGTAAGGTATATATAAAATATTTGAACGCTAAAGGAACAAATATAGTTAAAGATAGCTGCAATTTTAATTTCAGAGTCAAGTTTCACAATGTATCATGTTTAAATTTTCTTATTTTCTATTAATTACTATTAGCTTATATTGTCCCTTCACATAAAGTTTAATATATAAAATCACAAAATCATAATAGAGAAACAAATCATCTATTTACAAAAAATACTGAATTATGCAACCTTTTTCTTGTATTTCTATATGCAGTTTCGGGATAAACACATTCCTACAAGATTATACCAATAAGAGAGGAAGCTGTATCATGTGGGACATGTTTAACGAGCGCTGTCACTCGCAGGACCACACTTGTAATGTGGGCTACTAACGTATTTATGTGAATGTAAATTAAATAAAAATAATATGTGCATTGAATTTGAATGCAAAATACAATTTGTTGTATCTTCAAGCTTTAATCTCACGTTAGAGTTAGCAGGGTAGGCAGAGAGAGCCGTCGTAACCTAGTGTTAAGACACTCCGTTCTCTGCTTTCTGACTTTGCCGAGGAAGTGCGTGCGGAGATTGGAAATAATAAAATCCATTCTCCCCTAGTGGGAATCGAACCTACAAGCCATCGTGTTTCAGTTGTTATGACCATTTTGATAAATTTTGTTCAACAAACTTAATATAAGTTAATTTCAGTATACTACTACAAAGAGTATTGTATAATATTTATTATTGGAAATACCTATCGATATCATTATCTGGCGAACTATAACACAGGCTCTTTGTTTAGTTTAAGCATCAGTCTCCCGCATAAAATGCACTGTACTTTATAAAAATTCTATATTAAACTTTTTATGTGTTATTTTATATGCTATGGCTTGAATTAAAAATAAAGTCTAAAATTCGTCAACTTAATTTTATAAATTCAATTTCCTCTCTTAAATAATATATTTTGGGTGCACAGTCGTAATGTCAATAAAATCTATGAAAAATATTTAAGACGCCTTCCCATTCAGGGTTGCGGAGTGCCTTGAATACATAATCAACTCCAGTTAAAAATAGAAAATGGTTTTAGAAATGTTTTAAGGCAAGTGTTATAATACTGTAGAGCTCTAATACTTTATTGAATTACTACACGGTGCCTACAAATTGTACGTATATATATATATATATATATATATATATATATATATATATATATATATATATATATATATATATATATATATATATATATATATATATATATATATATATATATATATATATATATATATATATATATATATATATATATATATATATATATATATATATATATATATATATATATATATATATATATATATATATATATATATATATATATATATATATATATATATATATATATATATATATATATAATATATATATATATATATATATATATATATATATATATATATATATATATATATATATATATATATATATATATATATATATATATATATATATATATATATATATATTCCATCCAGTAGATCCCGAGATACACACTTTAGCTTTACGATAAAAGTAAAGATTAAAAACAATTTCGTCACAGCAACATACTTTAATACATATAATTTGAAAAATATTTTAAATAATCCCTACAACTTCAACTTGGTTTACCTTCAAACTTAAGATGTTGTGTATAAAGGCAAGACAGGACGTCTTGCCTTTATACACAACATCTTAACCTCATTGTTTATTCTGAGACCCAAGGGATAGAAAAGCTATTTGTTCTTCATTCTTGTTCTATATAGAACAAATGGACCTTATCTAAGGATAAGGTCCATTTTAGACAAATTTTAATGTGAGTTACAAAATTTAAAGCTATTTTTGAGACTCACAAAGCTAAGGAAAACAAAATATTAAATGCTAGTGACTGACTCGAGGATTTGTTCTCAAAATCTAAGAATATTAAGTCCCTCGGGAAATGTGACAAATTACAGTAGTTTGACAGAAATTTAGAACCGCCGTGGCGTAGAGTGACAGCATCTACATGTAAGCGCGACGGTTTGGGAGTTCGATTCCCACCCTGGTACAATGAATTATGTTAATTTTGTTTGCACTTTTCGCACTAGGCAAAGTTCGCAGTGTAGAGTCGCACCAGTCAACTAGCAACGTGGAACTTCCTACTCGGCTAATTACGAGGTACTGATGAAAATATATAAAATGTTTTAATTTCTGTCACTTTTATTAAATATCGAATTTTGTCACTAAAAGGACAATATTGACATTTTTCACTATTTCGAGTGGATTTTATTGGTCTATGAATAAAAATAGTAATATTAATTCATAGTATTATTTACCACGACACTGTTACAAAATAACTTTTTTATTTTAATTAATTAATTGATGAATTTGCTAAAACTACAAATTTACTTTTACACGTATTTATTTTTTAGTTATTCAAATCATAAGGTAGGAATACGAACCCGCAATTATCGCGTTTACAGACAAGTCGCTACATTACTATGGGATATTCTGCTGGTGTATTTGAAGAATTTGATTATTTTTAAATAACATAAAATTACTAACGTACATATGTAGTTTTTATCAATTTGTGTCAGTTTAAATAAATTAAAAAAATAGGAAAAGTGATCGAAATATTGCAAGAACGGCTGACTATATATGGAGTCGTCATGCGTTCAATTCTCACTTGATATTTTAACATTTACACTTATAAGCTTGTAATATATTAAAAAATAGAATATATTAGAGAGGTATATTACATAACATTCCGTATTTTTATATGGACAAAAAGAAAATACCTCCATCTAATTTAAAACGAGTATGTATATTATGTACCTTGTACCTTTTCACATTTTTAAATAAGAAATTTTGTTCAAATGTGCTTACATTTGAACAAAATTTCTGAACAATATTTTAATATTTAAGTATAAAAAACAAGGTTACTAAAATTTAATCATTCATAAGCAACGTTCCTAGTGAATGCTCTAGAAGATTTAACCTCTTATGATGTAATAATCCTAGAAATTTGGTTATGAATGTCGAAATTTACCTACATGTAAAATACGTTACTTGGGATGGAGTGCAAAATAAATGACAGATTAATTTACTTTATCCATCTAAGACTATCGCGATGTTTGACTATATTCATTTTCTTCCAATTTGAGTAGACAAAATACGTAGTTGAGTTCCGCCATACAATACGCCATTTGAAAATTGATGAAGAAAGGCTTTCCATTATCCACGAAAATTTCCATGACATTATATGTTGAGCGGCGGATTTCAATCTTGCGTTAAGTCTACAACAATAAAAAATGATTTTAATAAAATGATTAATTTATTTTTAAATATAATGCTTACTTGTGATATGCTTTTATTCGTCGCCGTCGCCGAATCATTGCTTAGGGGGAACATAGAGGAATGCAATGTAAATTTTAAATTTAAAGTAGTAAATTCAAAAGAAATTGTTAAGGCCTTTAAGTCCCTTGATATAAAAAAAACAGTAGATTTATGGGGCATTTCTGTTAAACTAATTAATTACATTATAGACGGTATTGCTCCCCAATATTACTACTATATTTAATAAATGTATAGAGTATGGTGTGTTTCCTGACCTAATGAAATATAGTAAAGTCATACCCATTTTTAAATCAGGTAGTACAGACAATCCCAACAACTTTCGACCGGTTGCTGTACTACTCTCATTTAGTAAAATTTTTGAAAAAATCATTTTAAATCAAATATCAGAGCATTTTCGTGTATATAATCTTTTGCACAATAAACAGTATGGTTTTACTAAGGGTCGCTCTACTGCAGACGCTGGAATAGCTCTACTAAAGAATATCTATGAGGCCTGGGAAGGGTCGCAGGATGCTCTTGGTATGTTCTGTGACCTGTCCAAGACCTTTGATTGCGTTCAGCACTCTACATTGGTCATGAAGCTACATCATTACGGCATAAGAGGACGTGCTCTCGATCTTCTGAAGTCTTATTTGGCTAACAGGTTTCAGAGGGTTGATGTTAATGGCAAGAGATCCCCTGGGTCATTAATCAGTATAGGAGTCCCACAGGGGTCTATTCTTGGTCCTTTCCTGTTTTTAATATATATAAATGATTTACCATATTTAGTTGAAAGGAGCCACGAGATAGTATTGTTTGCGGATGATACTTCATTAATTTTTAAAATGAAAAGACAACAAAAAGTAATTGACGATGTAAACAATGCCCTCTCGAAAGTAGTACACTGGTTTAGTGCTAATAATTTACTATTGAACAGTAAGAAAACTAAATGTGTTATTTTTAGAACGCCCTGCACGAAAATTGTGAAAACCAATGTACTCTTAAATGGTGAAGCCGTTGATCCTGTTGATTCTACGGTTTTTCTCGGTATCACCATTGACTCCAAATTACTGTGGGGAGCTCATATTGAGGGATTGGCGAATAGACTTAGCTCAGCAGTTTTTGCAGTTAAGAAAATTAGATCCTTGACTGACGTAGAAACGGCTCGCCTTGTTTACTTTAACTACTTTCATAGTATTATGTCTTACGGCATCATACTATGGGGTAATGCAGCCGGTGTTAAATCAATTTTTGTTTTGCAGAAGCGAGCTATTCGTGCAATCTATAATCTAGGACCTAAAGATTCTTTAAGGCAAAAATTTAAAGAAATAAATATATTGACCGTTGTATCTCAATATATCTTTGTAAATGTCATGTACGTTAAAAAGAATATTAATGATTTTGAGAAAATCGGTGATTCACATAACATGTATACTAAAAATAGGCTTAAACTTACAGCGCCTATAACTAGATTGCAACGAGTCCGCAATTCTTTCATGGGGCAGTGTGTACTCTTTTACAATAGGATCCCAGAAAACGTCCAACAATGCTCTATATCACAATTTAAAAGAATTGTGAAAAGACGTTTGTGTGTTAAAGGTACCTGATTAATGATTTTTTAAATGACAACACACCTTGGGAATGAGATGCTCGCTCCAGTCTGTTTCAAATGTATCATTATCAAAATGAATTAATGTAAAAATATTGACTACTTAAAAAAAAAAAAAAAAAGTCCCGCTGAGTTTCTTGCGCCGGTTCTTCTTAGGTCTGAGGCATAACTTTAGCGAACCGGTGGTAGTGTTTTTGACGTTCAAAAAATGAATCATGTATTCTCATTTTGAATAAAATTATTTGAATTTGAATTTATTTGAATTTGAATTAAATACGAGATTGTTGTCTTACAACAACATAGCTCAGACGAAAAGGTTCTTGCCGTACAAGAAGATTGTAGACTTCAATAACTTGGTTAGCATATCACGTAGTGTATCAAAAATAAACAGTATATAAAAAACTATTTACCCTTAATTATAACACCTACTTATACGTGTTTGGTTGGTTTTGGTTTCTCTAAAACTGTAAAGAACTTCCTTTACAGTTTTAGAGAAAACAAAACCGGTACCTCTATATGTAATATTTGGCACAGTGTTACAGTCAAGTCTGGCCAGTTGACGTGAGCTACCAAAGATAATTGCCTGGCATTTATTAATATGAACCTCAACACTATATTTAGTCGACCATGTCGAAATTTGCTTAAGGTTTAGGTTTAAGGCATGAATAACATCTATAATATTGTCGACACTAGCATGTTCATAAAGCTGCAAGTCATCAACGTAAAGATGGTATTTTAATTATGTTAAAAATAAATATAGAGTACGACTCGATATACATATATAGCTAAAATCGATTAATCAATCGGAATAATTACTTTCCGGGATTAACCCTTTCAGCAGAATAACAGTATATGTGTAATATTAAAATATCTTTTTTTATTGGTGAAGGATAAATAAGGTTAAGTATTAAAAAACAGCGTTACAAATTATAATTAGACTCAAAAATATTCATCATTTTAATAACCATCACAAGTTTTATCGAAACGTCTATATTGTCGTTCTTCCCGCTTCTACTTTTATCTCGAAAGGCAATTCTGCTTATAAGTGCCATCGAGAAATTTTACAATACACAATATAATAAATATTAAATTTTTTTCGTTTCCATATTCTTCTTTTAAATATATACCACAATTTTACTTTCCTTGTAAATGTTTAAATTCTCTCCATTCTCCGCTCTGCATTTGATTTCATGATAAAGTCAGGCCCTGCAGCGATTTTGTCTCAGTTCTCTCCGACTATCCCCTTACGGATAAAGAGTGAAGCTATATTTATGTATGTATGTATGTATGTGTGTATATACATATATATGGGTGTATACCTAAAACGTCGAATCTCTCACATAACAGGGTTGGAATCAGAATTCGAAGGAACCGTAGGAACCGAGTGTGAAGACTTTTTAGTTATTGCATGTTTAATAGAGTAATTTAACTGTAACTTGAGTAGGAAAACAACCCCTAAGCTTCATTTAAAGTTACTATAATTGAACTCCTATAACATCTAAATAACTAACCGAACTACCTTTTGAACTATTTGATTACGTTCATACGTTTCAACATACTAGTACGTACTTACACTAGGTATGTTCTATACAATAGGTTTTGGGGCTATTGTCAAACAAATTACTCGTGGGTCCTCCAGTGATCGAGATGTAAATGGAGTGTCTTAGCCGCTATATGGGTTTTAGCTACTTGAATTTTAATTGCATTTCCTACACTAAGTTGTTTGCTTCATATTACCTATGTAAACCGTTTTGTAGTACTTGGAATTGGGGCTTTATAGTATTGTTCTAGTGATTTATTAAATTTATAAGCTAATTTAAGAATTTTTTTCTTCTTTTATACCTGAAAAATTGGCTACGTGTATAAAAATTATAACAAAATATAGTGCAAGAGTTAAAAATAAAAATATTAATTGTTAAATGATTTGAAAATTCTTAATAATCTAAACGTATATGGCAAGAAATATGATCCTTAAAGACCTATCTATATGAGTACTTGCGTAAGTCGCCACCAAAACAAATTAAATTAAATGAGTGGAAATCGAACCGAAAGCCATTGTGCTTACATTCAAATACTTTATATTTGTATTTGTATGTGTCACTCTGAGTGTGGTAATAACTCACATTAATCAGCCAGCAATTACATAATAGCTTAGTAGCTTTACAATTTCAATGTTCGAATTTATGAGTACAATTATTCAATAATATTTCCTTATTGCTTATTTATGTAACGTTTGACCTTCTATTATAAACAACAAATATTTGAAATTAAAGAAACGTTCCCCTAAAGTGTTTTATTTATACTCTCAGGATTCATTTATTGCTTTGAAACACTTAAAATGTAAAATTTTCATTGAGTTTCTTGAAATTTCGTTAAGTTCTTCTTAGATTTCAACGTTGTGTTACCACAACCCTATTTGAAGCGTTAATTCACAGTATAATGATCATTCCAAGAGAAAGGATTTACACAGTGTAATACTGTGTCGAACACTTACAGCAAATTATGCATGAAATGATTAATTAGCTTAGGTGATTAAGTGCCGCCCGGGGTTAAGTTCCACCACTCTATGCAGAACGTCTTGTTTAACACCTGTAACTTCACTCTTCACATATTTCATTTTAAATTTACATTCTCACTTTTGTATGAATTTATATAAATTTATAATATGTGTATCATATGTCCCTATATGTAGCTACAAAAGAAAAAATATATATTGACTTTAAAAGATGCAATTATTTAACGATTTGATTAAATATTCTCTCTATAAAACAAAACATGCAACAACGTTCAATGCTATTTATAGGTCAATGTCAAAAGTGATGTTCTATGTCCGGTTAGTAAAGTATGTAATTTCAGGGTTAAAATATTTTCAAAGAATTGATTTAAAACTAAAACATTACATCTGAAACTAAAAAATACGTTTGCGTAAAAAAAACAATGCAATAGACAAAAATATTGGTACATTAAGAAAACAAACATACATTTTCAACGCATCGAGATTTGAACCCCGCGCCTCTTGGAACCCGTCCAAGCAATGTGACCACTACCAGCTATAAAGGCCAAGCTATCTGAAGCTTTAGAGTCTGATTTTCACGGTATTAGAATTCAACAACCCAATCTAAAATAAACCTTTGAATTGAAAAAATCCGCCAACGCTATTCTATATGAAGTGGCTGAATTGAAAAAAGAAAATATTTAAATTATATGAAACTATTATCTATTAGTAGAATTTCCGATCCAGTGGTGGCTTTTGTAGCTACCACAAACTATCTTTCTTGGACGATACTAAGTTATTTGAATCAAGAATTTAATAAATTTTTATAACTTCATAATAATCCCATCCCCTAACCAAATCTCATTGTAATTTCAATTAACTGCGCTAACGAACATTGATACACTCAATGTCAAACTTTTGAAGTATCTAAAAGTCTACACTTTATGCTTCTACTTATGAAAGATCTTACAACTCTGTTTAAAACTTTGACCGAATTCACGTTTTGGTATTATGTATATTTTATATATGTATGTAATTTCTAACAAGTTGAGAAATTTTCAGTCTTAATTTAGTATAAATTGGGCTTACATTTTCTACTCTAGCCCAAAAGTGACGTAAAGTATGACAAAACTTTGTGTTATGAAGTTTGAATATGATCACAAAATTTGAATATACCAGGTATGGATATGCGCCTTTTACGACACTTGAATGACGATTAAATTATAAAAGAACTGTAATTTGATAACAATTTAATTTCAAATTAGCATGACTTTTGTAATTTATATTAAAAAAGTCCAGTATATTAATCATAGATTTATGCGATTAATAAATAATAATTATTAAAAAATATTAACTAGAAGTTAAAAATATTAACTGTGAAGTGAAGTTGTATGTACGAGGGTTAAACTGAAAGTTCTTAGAAAATCTAAAACTAAGCATTCTAGCAAGTTATTAGTTTTATTATAACTTTTCAAAATAGCGTCCATTTACATCAATACATCGCTGCATTCGATGGAACCATTGAGAAAAGCACCTTTCCCACTCGGCCTCAGGGGTCTCCTCAACGGCGTTTTGAAACGCAGCCACTGCTTCTTCGGCGTCCATAAAATGTTTTCCTCGAAGTTTTTCTTTTATTTTCGGGAATAAATAAAAATCGCAGGGTGCGAGGTAGGGGCTATACGGCGGGTGACCCAGTAATTCCACGTCTAAGGTCGCCAAATAGTCGATCGTTTGCCTGGCGGTGTGCGACGAGGCATTGTCGTGATGAAGGAGGATCCTGCTGCGAGGTCGTTTCTCTCGAACTTTTTCCAAGACAAGTGGCAAACAGTTGTTAGTGTACCACTCTGCATTAACCGTTTTCTGATCCTCTAAGACACCGTCTTTTTTCCAACACTTCGACCTCTCTTCACTTTAGTTGGCAACTCTTCGGAAGGAAACACCCACTGAGCAGAGTGTCTTTTGGTTTCCGGATCATAACAGTAAATCCAGCTTTCGTCACCCGTTACTATGTCGAACACAGCATTTGAGTCACCTCCGTTAAATTTTTGGATCATTTCTCGGCACCAATCAACACGGCGGAGTTTTTGAACCTCGGTCAAATTATGCGGTATCCAGCGGGCACAAAGCTTCCTGACCGCTAAATGTTCATGGAGGATTTTGTGCACTTGACTCATACCTATGCCTAGACTTGTCCGAATCTGCTGATAGGTCAATCTTTTGTCAGTCTCTATCATACTCCGCACAAGCACAGTCGCTGTAGAAGGCCTCCCCTCACGCAAATCATCGGTGAGATTAGTTCGACCACGTTTAAATTCATTAAACCAGTTGTAAACTGTGGCACGAGATGGGGCTTCATCGTGAAAAGCCAATCGAAGTCTATCATAACTTTCTTGTTGACTTATATGACATCGAAAGTCATAAAAAATCATTGCACGAAAATTTTCTCGGCTTAAATTCATTCTGACGTTCACAGACAATTTTCAATTTGCCGCCAAATCGTAAAACAAATGACAAATGAATGAAATCTATACTCAATATTATTGGTAAAGAGTTCTATTTTCAAAATTTAAACTTATTTTTTTAATATAATGCTTTTAAGTTGCCAGTTCTAAAAACTTTCAGTTTGGCCCTCGTATAATAATAAATTTTTATCATTTCTTCAATTTATCTCATAAATTGTATTTTCTCACAATTTATATCTATTCAAAATCCATCCAAAGATATTATTTTTTCAAAAAATGTGTGAATATCTGAAATATGTGAATATCTGAATTAATTTGACTATTATATCATATAATACAGGTACTTCAATTTATTTAAATTTTACAGCCAGTTTTACCAGTTCCTGATAAAGTTTTATATAGAAAATATGTTCCTTAACTAGCAGATAAACAACAAATTTTGGCGTTACAAGTCTCACAAAGAAATAAAAGAAATATTTAACAGACACATCTGCTTAAAATATCTCTCTTTATCTGGTAGATGGCATCAACTATCTGAAACTTTATCCTTAACCGGGGAAATCGGCTCTTAGATATGAAAGCTAATATATAATGCAGACTAATAAAACGTTTTCTTGTCATATTAAGCTTAGTAACTACTAGTATTAGTTACATTTTAGTTATTTAACATATCGATATCTAAAAACCATTTTTTATAATATCGATATAAATATCATATTGCAAATGTAAAATTAATTTATATGTAACTGTCATTATATAATAACGCCATAATATTGCTATAAAATAGTATTTAATTCGTACTATAAAATGTAATAATATATAAACTATTTTCATTTCCGTCTCTGGTAACACAACGTGAGGTGTCCACTTCAACTCAACACGTGTCTCGAGTATCTTCAAAAAGAAGAACGTCTTAACGGTTCTATCTACCAAGTAGTACGAAGCGTAGTACGAAGCGCGGGGTTATTTAATATTATTTAATCACTTTGTGATTAAATACCAATTTATTAGTTATTTTAGGAACAATTATGTCGACATGAGGTCGTCAGTTTGTATGAGATACGTTAAGAACGTTTAATTCATTTTTTTAATATTCAGTTAATATAGAGATATCATTTTTCTCTGTTTTAAACGTTATATGTCCATACTATATTTATCAGCCAGTTTCATTTACCAGTCTAGCCTGAAAGGTCATTAGATATTTAACTTATCAGTTCTTAATCATGACTCCTTTTAAAGGATATTTTATGGCTTCTCGTTTGATATGATTAGTTGAAAAAACTTTTTTATTATACCATCTAAGACAGCATAGGTAAGATTTTTGAGAGAAGACAATTTTTGCAAAGCCGCTTGACAGTGCTTTGATATATAGCATTATAGTGGCCGGAGTTATTACAAATGTAGTGTACGAGTTTATTGATAAAGAAAAGTGAGCTCGAGTGAAGAACTTAGTTATAAATGGAAGAACATGCGTTACCATCGTGGCGCAGAGGCGTAGCGTCTACTTGTCAACGTGACGGTCTGTAGGTTGTATTTCCACTGGGGAAGATGGATATTTCTTTTCTTTGAACACTAAATTCCTATGGTTACTACGGTTCCCTCTGTATACCCTGTCGTGTGGGTATGGGTATAGGTGTTAGGTAAATTATAAATATTCAATATTTCTGTCATGCATCATATATAGGTATATGTATTTCGATACAATACACTATAAGGTTCCAATTTAATGTGACATGTAGGAGGGTAGGTTAATGCTCTCTAAACATTGTAAAATATGTACTATATAGAAAAAAGGATACGCTCTATATAGTCTGTATGAGAATCTACAGCTATATTTATTATTGAAGACAACAAAACTAAAATGATGTAAAACAGAGTAATACAATTAGTATGATGAATAAGTCGCTGCAAGACTTTGAAAAATCACGAACTTTGTTTACGTTCGAAAGGTCAATATTCTGATACAAAGCGTTTGTGACAAATTAGTTTTAGAGACAACACTTTATAGTCACATTTAATAAGTATTCAAGATCTTAAATTAGTTTGGAAATGTCGTTAATTTAAGTACTTGCGCAGTTTAAAACTTAGAACCTATATTAGGGTTCTGTTTCAAGCGAAAATCTTTACTTTGAATTTTGTAATATTATGTGAAATAACTTTCTACATAATATTTTATGATGACTGACCGACAGAACAAAGGAGAAATTGCGCAAAAAATTGGTCTGTAATAAATCATTCTTGGAAAGTAAAGAGGAGCACTAGGA
The DNA here is from genome assembly GCA_037178615.1 of Dione vanillae. NCBI lineage: Eukaryota > Metazoa > Arthropoda > Insecta > Lepidoptera > Nymphalidae > Dione > Dione vanillae. Next base: position 80,437 of record JAZFAU010000459.1, on the reverse strand, counting down.
ATTAGGTTACAGCTTTCTAATTCGTTATTCGTATCTCGTCTAATACGTTTCCTAGATAAAGTTCAACAACTTCAACGCAAGTAGAGTTCAAAGTAAATATCGAGAAGTCCTTTAAACGAGCGTGTAAATGAGCGTTAAGTGTGTTCATAAATAAATCATTGCTTACTTATTTTTGTGTGCATATATATTTCATTTTACAGAATAGAAAGAAACTCTAGGGATCAGTCACTCTAGTGATTCTAACGTGGCTAAAATACATATAATATATATTAAATAATGGCATTATCACTTCACTATGTACAATAAAAATATTGGGTAAATGAGGACAGCCGTGGTGCAGAGGCGTAAGCGTCTGTCTGTAAACGCAACGGTTTGAAGGTTCAATTCCCACCCGGGAAGATGGATTTTTCTATTTCCATTTTCATCTCTCTGGTAACTAGGCAGCGCGGTGTTGAGTTCCGCCACTCAATACGCAATGCCTCGAAAAAAAGCGGAAAACGAGGACGGAGAAAGCAAGGACTAAGCAACCGAGTGTCTTAACACTAGGTTCATATGGTTCCTGCAACTCCCTTTGCTTATCCTGCAACATGCGGGATAAAGCGTGAAGCAAAAAAAAAAATGAGTAGCTAGTAAAAGCGAGTGTGATTTCAACTTTTAATTTTTAAACTTATTAGATTGTAGTCAATTTTTTTCTCTTTCGGTCAGGTAATTAATGTGCAGCGTTCAGTTAACTAACTTAAGAAATGAAGTTTATATTAAGACAATCCTTCATATTCCCGAACATATTAGTATATTAATATTATTGTGTACATTGTAGTACATAATGTTACGGCAGAGCGGGGACTTACGGGCGGGACAGGGGCATAAGATTCTTATTTATGTATTTATATATCTTTTAGTATGTGTGAAAATAAATAATAGTTTTATAGGCAAATAAATTTTAATTTATATATCTACATACATGAGTGAAAAGTTCGGCCGTTTATGTGTTTTAGTTATCGCTGAATTGCCCATAAACGCCAGTCTTACTTCATTCCAGAACTCTCTTAAACTTTATAGATAAAATGTCTGTGAATAATAATTTAGTAATGGACATCTCGTAGTAGTGGAATAGAACCTATAAGCGTGACGGTTATTTTCCTACTTTTTTCTGCTAGAAATAGTGAATTTTGTTCTACTTTTTTCTGCTAGAAATATTAATTTATTTTAATTTTTTCTTTGTTGACAGGTAATCTAAATGTGTATCCTGAAATTTAGGAGGAAAGTATATAACAAATATGCAATGACTGCTTTTCGTCAACTGAATTTTAAATTGTATTAGTTTCATTTAAATGAGAATATTACAAAATTATAATTTTTTGCTTTTACACCTATTTTTTCTAGGAATACCTACTCATGAAAGGCAAAGAAACATTCAAGTAACTAAAAAGTACTATACTGATGTGACTTTTACTAAACGATGACTGATATTTTAGAAGCTTATTACAAACTAGCCACAAGCTCTTGGCTTCTCCGCTTACGTAACGCTAATGCCGCCTTTGAAGTACGTTCTAGAAATGTATTAGTAATAGTTCTAGACAGGCCTTTTAGCAAGCTCGCTCTTACATCAACCGCATACGAATTTACTCTAAACCTATTCCTGGTCAGTTCGTTAGTAAGCTCGAAATATTTAGTAAGCTGAAGTTATGACTTTTAGGGATATTCGTCTCCCTCGGAACAAGAAATAAAATATAAAAATTTTTATCGGTTACTAAGGGGAGCGGTTTCGAGTGCATTTATGTTCATATTTTATAAGCTTTTTCTAATATGCATTTTTTTCTACATTGCTTAGAGTTTTGAAATTACACAAGTTCTTAAAAATATTTATCTCATAAAATATTTTAATTAATATACTGAGATCGACACGTCTGCATATTTAAAATTTTTCTTTTTCCGCTTTGTCCAATAAAATCGTTTTAACTATCACGATTTTACACGCACATCTCGAAAAGAAGCCACCTCATCCACTCATCGGGAAAAAGCGTGAAGTTTCTTTTTTATTACATATTTTATCTTCACACAACTTCTTCAATGTGTGGAGCACACATTATAAATCTTGCCTTTTATCTTTTGTATGTGACCGATATCGATGTGGACCAGACCGTGGAAATATATAACCTGTATATAAGCTGCCTATTTAGTTCGTGTCAATGGAGTCGATTGAAAACAACTGATAGTTATATGTTTTAGAAAGCTTATTAAAATGTGAAATGAATACTTATCTGCATTATAGTGATGTGTGAAACCAAAACTTGTTGTTTATCTAGCAGGCAAAGAACATATCTCGTATCTGAGGCTTTATCAGTAAGTGATGATACTTCTCCTAAGAATGTAATATGATAAGTACATTGTTTACAAATATATACATATATATATATATATATACATATATATATATATATATATATATATATATATATATATATATATATATATATATGTATATATATATATATATATATATATATATATATATATATATATATATATATATATATATATAATATATATATATATATATATATATATATATATATATATATATATATATATATATATATATATATATATATATATATATATATATATATATATATATATATATATATATATATATATATATATATATATATATATATATATATACATATATATATATATATATATATACATATATATATATATATATATATATATATATATATACATATATATATATATATATATATATATATATATACATATATATATATATATATATACATATATATATATATATATATATATATATATATATATATATATATATATATATATATATATATATATATATATATATATATATATATATATATATATATATATATATATATATATATATATATATATATATATATATATATATATATATATCTATATATATATATATATATATATATATATATATATATATATATATATATATATATATATATATATATATATATATATATATATATATATATATATATATATTAAGTTGAATTTCAAGAAAAGAAATATTTATCTGAATTTACGCCATCATATATAGTTTTTATTTTCTCTCACAATATAAGTAATTATAAGTAAATATATAACTGAAACTTACTACTAAAGCTATCATGAAACTGAAAATTTACGAAGTGTCAATAGTAATTGTTGATAATACTCTGTTACTGTCGTCCATTCGAGATTTACTGGCGCGTCGTCGGTAAATCTTAGGTAACACGTAGGCACTAACTCTAACTTAACAGGCTATTAGAGCGTTTAGTGCCGGTATTTTAGTAAAATTATAAAAATTTACGATGTCGAGGCTTTGTTACTAATTAAATGTATAACTTCAGGTTTAGAGTTTTCTTACTAATTGAAGAAATATATTATGCAAAATTGGCGTTACTCTGATGGTTTTAAATTGGTAGGTCAATGCAAACGTAAAGTAATAACCAATATATATACATAAATAAACACGCATTGCAACACTTCTGATCGGCTTACTCGGGAACAAACATATCCTTATAGGTTCAAACTTCAAAGGAGATCAGCAATCAGGGCGTTTTAACTTTTGCTTTTGACAAGGGTAAATCTTATGCCACGAGTATTATGGTGTATATAAATATAGATGCTAGTTTGGTTTTGTATTCTTTTATTATTGTTCTACTAAAATTTTTAATTTTATTTATAATATTTATATTTATTTTACTTGATATTATAATATAAATAAATTTAAATGATTACTTTAAGGCCGTCGAAGTAAAATTGTATGTTAAAATATCACCTGAGAAAAAGAATTATTCTAAATTATTATTTAATTGTTAGGTAACAGAAGTGAAGCAAGGTTTATTTTAAAAGAAAAACAAGACACATATACACAACATGTGTCAAATATATTCGTACGTAGTTTCCACGTAATCGCATTAAATGACATAAATCACTCAATGACTATACTTCAAGGTAGTTCCCATCCAGTACGGGCCGTTGCCTACGAGCAACTGTCACGACTGACATTAATTCAACGCTTTTATAGTCATTATCATCTAAAATTACCCCCCTTTTTAAAATTTTGTTTGGAATAGCGTAGGAGTAAGCTAAAATTATTTTCTCTATATGAAATTACTATATCTTAATTTTTTTTAGCTTTACGCTATATCCCGCACATGGCAGGAAAGGCAGAGGGAACTGCAGGGACCGTGGGAACCTAGTGTTGAGACACTCCGTTGCTTAGTCCCTGCTTTCTCCGCCCCACTTTCCACCTTTTTCGAGGCATTGCGTGTTGAGTGGCAGAACTCAACGCCGCGATTTGCTTAGTTGCCAGAGCCAAGAAAATGGAAATAGAAAAATCCATCTTCCTCGAGTGGGAATCGAACCCAGAAACCGTCGCGTTTACAGGCAGATACTTACACCTCTGCGCCACAACGATCCTCAATCTCAATACTTGTAAAATATTAATTCAACCCTCTATATACTTCTCTTACTGTGTTCTCACATTTCCCGCATCATTAGTAACGGAAACGAAACAATATTGTATATATTATTAAAATATTTTTTTTTATAACAAATTCCTTTACTTTCTTGTAAGGTATAATAAAAATACAATTTATATCAAGGAATAAATAGTAATACTTTTTAGTAATTAGTAACAGTCATTAGGAAAGCCTTCACATGCTGTTTTTAATATGGTTATGACGTTTTATGAATAAGCTATTAACAACTTGCCACTGTATCCTATGAAGTAGGGTTGGCAGAGAAATCATAGAATGTAGTGCTAATACAAAGCGTATTTTCCTCTCTTTTGCGTACCCACGTACCGTGTCGGAACTTAACAGTGCTCTTTGTCTTTTTATAAGATTACAAAAGCAGCGTGAGGACCGTCGTGGCGCAGAGGCGCAACGTCTGCCTGTAACGCGACGGTTACTGGGTTCGATTCCCAGTCGGGGATGATGGATTTTTCTATTTCCATTTTTCTTCGCTCTGGCATCTAAGGCAAAGCGCAGTTCGTATGGTTTCTGCAGTTCCCCCTGCCTACCCTGCCATGGCCGGGATAAAGCGTGAAGCTGAAAAAAAAAATAAACAGCGCCTTCCTCCTTGGCATCGTATATGGGAAAGGATGAATTTTGACAATTTTGACTTCGCAATACCAAAGTATACTTAATAAGGCCAACCCAAAAAAGTAGAACACTACGCTATTAAGCAGTACTTAGAACCTTAGTTTTATGGCGAAACGATCGTTAACTTTACGACCTTTTTAAATTCTCCGACCTATCCCACTTTATATTATTTGCCATGTTTTATTTGGTTAAGCAATATTTACCCTTGGATATTAAAAATTTCGATAATTCGTTTTATTAAGTTAGGAAATTTTTGAACACAAATATTCTAGTTATACAAATGGTCATAATTTCGAATAAATGTACGAAGTTTTTGAGTCCAATTTCCGCTCGTGGGAATGAATTCTTATATCGATGCGCTGGCAAGAGATCCCTTCATGTGTTTATATTTATGAAAAAAGGAGAGCGGAGTGTTAGGTTTCTGAATTCCTCTAACATTGTCTAGTAAATAGTGAAGCTATACAAATTACTTATAACTGTAAGAAGTTACCAAAAAGTTGGAAAAATACGTTATTGGTTTTTTGACATTTTCCAGAAATTGTGGAAGTACGTTAAACTAAAAGTATATAGGGAAGTTTTGTTACTTACGTCACCCGTTAGACACAATGACTTGACTGCAGGGTTACATTGTATGGGCTCTTTATGTGTCACAAACTGATATAAATCTTGGATTAAAGATGGTTGACTCGTGTATAAAAGTAAATAACTAAATAGAAAATCTACTACATATTACGATGTTTTATAAATAAGAACGTCATAAATAAGGACCGTCGTGGCGCAGAGGCGTAGCGTCTGCCTGTAAACGCGACGGTTTGTGGGTTCGATACCCACTCGGGGAAGATGGATTTTTCTATTTCCATTTTCTTTGCTCTGGAAAGTAGTCAAAGTGTGTCGTTGAATTCCGCCACTCAACACGCAATGCCTCGAAAAACGGCGGAAAGCGGGGACGAAGGAAGCAGGGAGTAAAGCAACGGAGTGTCTTAGCACTAGGTTCGTATAGTTCTTGCAGTTTCCTCTGCCTACCCTACCATGTGCGGGATAAAGCGTGAAGTTATCTTTTAAAATTCATATTTCCCCTACATTCGATACACATTTTGTAGACTTATCGTATCATTATTTCTAATAAATGGAAAGTTTATTACCACGTATAGAGATTGAAACCCCATTACTTTAAATGCAGACGCTCGCTGCCCCTATATAAAACTATAAATTCATATAAAGTAGTAGCTTGCATGTGAGACAGAGGGACCCTAGTTTAACACTAGGTCACTTCGTTTACCGCTTACCGACCAATTTTTAGATATTGTGTGTTGAGTGGCGGAGCACAACACTACACTGTATTGTCTTTTTACTACAGCGAGCAAATGTAAATAATTCGCTTTCCCCAAATGGGTAGGTATGTTGCTTGCTTGCCTACAGCAATTATTATAATAATATGTATTGATGATTCGAGAGTTAATGTTGAGGGATAGTAGGTGTGATTGTAATTGTAACGTTTGTGAAACATATATAACTTTGTGTAATTTCTTTACTATTTATCACATATCTTTAAGTAATAATTAATTTCCTCAACAACAGTATTTATTATTATATCCTTTATTTATAAAAATACATATAAAAGCTAACAAAAGCTACGAATGCTTAACGCTGAAATCCCTATAATTATTATAATTGTACAAATGTTATTATTAATTTATTTTTTTATGTAATGATATAATTTTGACTAAACTGATTCTTAAACGTTATTTGTAAGTTGCCAATCTATTGTGTATGAGGTCGTAAAATATTAAAACATTATTTAATTGCAAAACGAGCATTTCCTACTTTTTATATGTTTTTCTATGATTCATTTTATTATGGACCATATTTTTTACCAAGTAATGTACTCGTAGCTATTTAAATTTTTTATTTTCATTTTTATATTTTTTCATACATAGGGTAAGAAGAAAAAATCCTTACTGTAGAATATAAAAGCGGATACTAACTTTAAAGTCCCTCCATTACTTATAAGTAAACTCCATTACTTATAAGTAAAAAAGTGTGCGAATTTAAATGCAAAACTTATAAGTTTTGCATTTAAATTCGCACACTTTTTTACATGTCCATATACATATATCAACGTCGAACGTAAATTACCATATATTACGTCAAATATTCTGAAGGATGAAGTAACTTTATACTAATTTATCTATCTATGGGGAGCATAACGTATCGGTTTCGCTTTACATCGGAAATGTCAGTATACATAAAATTTAGCTTATATACCTATTATGTACAAGGAAACTTAAGGTAACCTACACCCAACGAATACAAAATGAGGACGAACGACTGAGAGAAAAGAGACTGTACCGTGGGAGCCTAGTATCAAGACACGTTGAAATATTCGTTAGCTGCCTTCACCTTTCGACGTCACGCTTTAAGTAATCCAGTCTTCCCAAGTGGGAGTTGAACCTGACGTGAACCGTCACGTTTACAGGCAGACGCTGCGCCTCTGCGCCATAGCGGTCCTCTCTTCGGTCATTAAATTTTACATATTAATTATTGTTACGAGATTAATTTTCACTTTAGTAATGTTTAACAGGAAAGACAGAGATAAAAGTCTTCATTTGTTAAGTGTCCATGTTTTAGAAATGAATTTTGTTTGTCGGTTTCAGTTGAGTTCTATCGCCATACGGAACACTTATTTTTTTAAAAACATAAAATATAACCTACTTGTTTTGATTGAAAACGGGTAAATTAGTAAGAAAAAAATAACTAAACTGAACTTTTATTATGAATGGTATAAATTGAGAGCTTTAGCTTATAAAAACGGTTTTCGATTAACATATAAGCTAAAGTCATCTTTCATCTTATTAATTGTTGAATCAATGAAAATACACATCCTTCCTTTGGCCCACATTTAGTCATTCTCTGCTAGAAACAGTTGCACGTGTCCGTGTCGGTTGTCTGTACAATATTATCATATCGTCCACCTGATGTCAGTATAAAGGACAACATATACCTTGCTGTATCAATAAAAATGTTTTCTTTCTTTTAAATTATAATTATTCCAATTTTTTTATTAAATTCCTTATCCTAAGAAGAGGCAAAAAAATTCACGTTACATTAGTTTTTTGTTTAAACTATAACCGTTTGTATTTTGAATATATCTAGAAATTACTATTTTTAAGTTTTTAAATACGTTTATAATAATATATAATATTATATTACTATACATATATAGTCGGTAAAATTTGAACGCAGTAAAATCCGCTGTGCCCAATTCAGTTTAATTCGTTTGGCTCCCTTTGTTAATGAATAAATCGACATCAATATCCTAAATGTAGTAAATTACATATTAATTTTAATAATTTTGTAGATATCTCTCATTATCGTTTGATTTAACGTTCGCTATTACTTTTGTACACCGCCTTGTAAAGTGGTATCAAGATGTGAGGGGGGCTGTCAACTATGAATTACGATTAATTCAAATATTTCATGGAAGTTTGACGTGAAAAACAACGTTATTTACTACGTAATTTAAATTATATCATACTATATTTACTCAAGGCTTTGCTCACATTTCTAATCATTAAATGAGTATTAGAACTCTGAAACACATTCAATTAGATATTAGATTATAAAATTTATTAATACTATTATTTTTTTTTGTTGCCTTATTTTTTTATTTTTCAAAAAAAAAATTATGATTAATAATTTTCGCGTGAAAGTGTAACAAGCAACCTTACTTAAAGTAGACATATATATATATATATATATATAGATATATAGATATATATATATTAGAATATAGATATATATATATATATATATATATAATATTGATATATATAGATATATATATAATATCTATAGATATAATATATATATATATATCTATATATATCTATCTATTATTATATATATAATGATACATACAAAAGTAGACATCTGGATGAATTCTTACACTAACTATAAATACTGCCTAGTTGGATATTATTTTAGATCTAATGGATGAAGTTGTTTATCAAAATATAAACATATTAAAAAATATACAATAATTTGGGTACAGGAATTCATCTGTCTTACTACAATTAGAATGATTGTTTTTTATAACGTTCACATCACGATAGTAAATAGTAAATGCACGAAAAGCAAAAAATCCATCACATTGTTCTCGCTGAGATAAAAGCTCGGAAGATTTAACTTTTGAAACGATGTCTACAAATATATACCGTGAAGTAATTACCTGGATTATTTTAATATTTTTTTGAAGAAAAACTTGTGTAAAAGAAGAATTGTTATATGTAATTAAATTAGATTTTTTAGAAAGAGATGTGCTCTCGTTTAATCCCGGTTGAGCAATTCAGTTATTTTTTTGGATAAAAAAAATGTACGGTTCTTAACACTCAGTTACGCCTGAAGCTAAAATTATATCGGGGTGGTAATCTTGAAACGTTTCTCAAGGCAACATTTTTTTATTCGAGATTATTATGCCCATCTTGGTAGATTGAGGTAATGGGGTATTTTAAAAACATCACTCTCGGGGAATTTTTGTTAGATATAATGCTTTAGTTACAAATATAATATATGAACTATCTAAATCAAATATATTATAATAAACTCATAAATAAAGAATTATTGGGTCCATTTATGGCACAATAGGCCCGCGTCTGGATGTAAACATAACGGTTTAAGAGTTCGAATCCAAGTCGAGATGAACTATTATTTTTTATTTTCTTTGCCTGGCTTCAAACTCCTCGCCGAGTTTTCATGGATTATGTTATCATTTGACCTTTAAGTTGAAGCAGTGTCTTAAACACTAGGTTCAACCTAACTATTCCCTCTACTTACCCTGCTATTTCACGATAAAGCATGAAGCTTGAATCATTAGCATAAAAGTGGGTCAGGTCGGAGAGGTACTTATGTCGTCCTTTCCGTTTTGCTGTCGTCTAGGTTAAAAATTGAGATTTTCACTTTTTTAGTAATTAAAATAATTTAAATTGGTTTCCAGCTTGTGACATTTGACTTGTTATTTCTTATCACTATATCATTGAATAGATAAATACGATATGGTAAATAATAATCGCAAGAATATTATTTTGATCTTTTCTCCAACATGCATTAGAAGTTTAAACCATCCTATTACAAAACTAAAGCAAGTTTCAATAACCTATGATTAATCACTATAAATAGTAAAAATATGAATAAACACGAAATTGTCATAAAAAAAACATCAAAGTGTAAGTGTAAGTGAAAATGTGAAAGTTTCAAGTGAAATAAATAACAGAAAATGCCTTTACAAAGCCCAAACACATCCATGATGTCTAACGAGAGTGACGTTTGGGGGATGACCTCCATGGACTTGGACGTGTTCTACAATCCGGCTGTCGTCACTAGTGCTGTACGTGGCGGTGCTGGACTGCGGTCCTCTGTCGCTAACACGCTGCTTCTCTTTATAGTATCAATTCCCGTACATTGCGAAGGTAAGGGCTAGATATAGTTTTCTATTTTATATTTGACTAGCTGTTAAACTGCTGCGGTTTTGGTTCCAGTCACAAATTCAATAATTGATTGAATTGAATTTTGAATTGAATTGTATAACACCGTACAGTGTATGCGTGTAGTAATTACATGACCGACTTATCTAAAGAAATGTAGGTGGAACACAATAAAAATACAGTGGAATTACGACTGAAACCGCACGCGGAGTGTCCGTTAACTAGATAAATATGCCTTGTAGTAGTTTTTATTATAAGTTACTTGTTCCAAAATTTAAAACGCCTATCATAAAGCATGATACAATACAGTAAATATATATACATTCAAATACTAATCCCGTGGCTTCGCCTATTCGACTGCACTGTTATTAGTTATTATTAATAAGTTTCATCTGTATATATTTATAGCCCATATAGTGTTCCGATGTATAACCAATATAATAAAAGTTTTAATCACCTCTGGTCTGCGTATTCCGGAACAAATATGCGCAGCGTTATCTTAACAATATAAATTAGCATTGCTAGTACGATCCACAGTCCACAGTGTTGTATACTCTCAACTTCCTTATTTTGTAACATGGAAAACACAAGAATTACTGACTCGTGTCAAGTTACATTCCTCCTGACTCCTGCCCACTCCACTGTTGAAAGTTTCTCTTTAAAAAAATTTTGTAACTTTTAATGAAGTATAATCTTTCGATTATTTTCTGAGTAATAAGAAATATTTTTTTACAAACTGTCACGCACAACTTAGTGTCTCGCCTACGACTCTCTGTTCTTTGATATTCATAGTTATAAGATACCATATCTTTTAAATAGATCGAATAACGTAGAGTCTGTACTGCGTTCCGTTAAGTTGTGTCGTGAATATTAGAACTCAACAAACGACTTCTCCACAGTGGCGAATGAAGCCGTTTATAAATATTACATATCATTGCTTGTCACTTCACCTGCATTCAGCTCATAACCTGTATTGATTAACACCAGACATCAGATGTATAAACACTTGAAGCACGATAAAAGAGAAAATCTTTCCAATTCAATGTAATCAAGGTTTACGGTATGCGACCATTACTTTTAGCTACTTTTATATTTATTATTTTTGATATTCCATATTTTTTCCCTTAGGACTATTGTAATCTAGGTGGCAAAAGACCTAACATATCCGGAAGTTAGTAGGCACCTCGTATTTACTAGTATTAACACGGCAATTTTAAAGTTTTAATGTTGATTGCGGGGGCAGTAGTGGCCAGAGGCGCATCTGTCTGCAAGTAAACGCTATCGATTTGTGGGGTTCGATGTCCCATTGGTTAGAATGATTTTTGATGTCTATTATTTCCCTTCTGGCAAATAGGCAAAGTGTGGCGTTGATTCCACATCAGCGCGCAACCTAAAAAAGGCGTAAGCGGGAACGTATTGTGTTTACCACTAGGTTCCCCCACCATAATAGGTTTCCTGACTATAGTTTTACTAGGTTTGCTGCGGTTCCCCTGCCTGTCCTGCTACATGCGGTTATACAAGCGTAAGCTACTTAAAAGTGTCAGCATTAAAAAATAATAATATAAACATATAATATAATCTAACCAAATTCATTTTTAGGTTCCGACAAAAATAAAAAAACGGAACCATATAGAATCACTCGGTGTTCCTGTCCCCGTCGTCCCTGCACGCCAATTTTCCCTACGAATCTACTAGACCGCATCAGGTTAATTTGGCAAGATTGTGTAATGCCCTGGACCCCGAACACAGATGTGTAAACTTAAAAAATAGTTTTTTAATAAGTGTTAATTTTCGGGGGTAATTAGGTAATTAAAAATACACTTTGCGACCTGCTTCTTGTCTTCTAATGATCCCTAGATGGGGCATGAGGGCATTTCACAAGTGCTCCGCATCCGTCGGTCTTGATCTTCGCGCTTGATTTCGCTCCACGTCTTGCCTATGGTCGCGCTTCTCTCTGCCAATGACTGTTCGCCGTCAGGATTTGCTTAGGGCGACCAAGTTTTCAGGCTTTCCTTGGGGAATCCGTCTAGGGCTTACCTCGGGATAATGTTCAGGATCCCTTCGAGCGTGTGATCCAGTTTCCACACTTGCGGCGTTTGATCTAGGTCTGAATCGGAGTCTCACGCAGCGTCAAGATCTTGGTTGGGAGATTTTTCTCGGACCAGTATACACCGAGAATTGCGGCGAAGCAGTAGTTGACGAAAACTTGAAGCCGGCGCGAGATGTCTGTGACCCTCCACGTCCCTCGCATCCGTACAGCAATACGGTTTTTGACGTTGGCCCGGAATATTTTTTGAGCTTACCTCTCCGGTCATTTCCCCCGCGATGCCATACAGGACTGAGCTGTCCGAAGGTTGCTCTCCTCTCGCTTCTCCACACTTCATTTTTTGGGTCGTCCGGGTGTTGATTTTTAAGTCCCGTCGCAAAAAAGCTCTCGTCGTAGGTCCATCTATTTTGGCTTGCCATGTCGGCGGCGTGGTGGCTTCAGTGGCATTGGTCGTCGGCGGTTAGTCTAAATCTTCCAACACGTGTGACGCCCACACTCTATAACCGGGTCGCTGTTTTTGTGGTGTTTTTTCCATATGCCATCAAGGACGACACGAAAGAGGAGAATGAAAGTAGAGACACCCCCTGGCGAACACCCCAAGCCGTCCGTGAGTCCACTCTACAAGAATAGTTCTTGTAAGACCTTACTGAGTCATATAGCACATGAAAAGGCTTGTTATCACAGGACCTTAATATTTTTTTTGATGTTTTTTTACATAAATAGTTTCGGATGATATGTCATGAAAAAGGGCCAAAATGAGACCATGTCCCCTCCCCCTATCTCCGAAACTACTGGCCGAAAAATTTGAAAATTACTGAATATATTACGGCTTGTAGATTACAGGAACACCTATAAGGATTTCATAAATTGAAACTAAATGGGGTAGATTCGATAAAAAAGTGTTTTTTAGGGAAAAAACGTTTTCAGGAAAATATTCACTAGATTTTGGTTTTTTAATGCGGTTTTTTAATTCAAAAGTTCCCAACGTATAAAAGTATTTTCTGGGTGTCAACAAAGTTCGTGATTCGATCAATCTTGTGCATAATTACGGCTCCCGGATAATCCAGTTGGTAGTTGATAACTTTATGATGGGATTTCGTCCGCTTACAAACATACTATATAGAATACCGTATAATATAAAAGTGTTACTCATTTTTTTATTTATAACGGCGCTCAAGGACGATAATTTGTATTTAACTGCCTTTAAATTATATGCCAGTTCAATTATCATATCAGTTTAATCAGCTTTCATTAAGGCTGAAAAATTTGTTTAAAAAATCTAGGACCTGTCGTCAAAGATCAAATAATATAGAAGATAAGACTTTTTAATACTGTAAAAGTCAAAGTTAAAAGTCCTACTAGTTGTAAATATACAACTAAAATTAGATAAATAATTCTTGTGCCTTAAAGTGTTGTACATTTATGTATCAGTTGTAATTTTTATTTAGAAATCTATGATTGGACAATGTTCCTTCCCGTATCATTAGATGAATACAGGAAACATAATGGAAATTTAGTATTTTCATTATTTAGTATTTGTTTAATTGAGTACTGAACTACTGAAGTCAATACTATGATGAAAATCGTGACGCAGATACGTAGCGTCCATCTTGAAAATGCGTCGGTTTGTGTAGGTTCGATTTCCCCACACTCGGGGAGAATGGATTTTAATCATTCCATTTTCTTCGCAAGGTTCTTTCTTCTAATTTTGTTATCTAGGTCAGCACGGTTTTAAGATCCTTTCTCTTACCACGCATGCCCCCCCTGTCGGATGCAAAATCGGAATCAGGAATCAAAAAACGGGTGTCTTAACGCGAAGTTTCCCTTAGTGTCCCTCTGTCTATTATGTTCGGGATAATAGCGTGAAGCCACCAACAAGTCACAAAATAGAAGTGTTCCAAACATTAATTATAAGAATAAATAGAACGACGTATCGTAAATTGTCGTATTTTATTGGATATTTCTACCATAATTGTTGGATCGCTTGCGATTTCAATGTTTTATAGCTAAAGAGGTTAGGGACATTCTGCACTAAGAAAGTTCTATTCTGTAGTTTTACTTTTATTTTTATTCTTGAATTAATTGACCAGTTAAGAAACTTTACTAGAGAACTTGACATTTGATGCAAATAAATATTTTCTTTATAACAATGGATTTATATACCACCATGATGTTTGAGCATTACTTTGTAATTCACATTATACAAACTGTTTTGCTACAAAATTTTTTAATGCCAATATTTTGTTTTAATATTTATATTTTATTTATTTTATAGTTTTTAATTCATTAAAAATATATTAAAAAATCTAAAATGGTAATGGATTTTCTAATAGGGAGCGTAGCGTTGAATTCGGTCACTTTCACCTCAATTCCTGAGAACGGAGTGTCTAAACCTACTTCCCCCTGCTTGCCTTTTATAGGTGCGTTATAGCGCAAAATTTTAAAATAACATTTCCATTTATTAGACTAGTGACGTTAACTTTTTATCCATTCAAACATGTAATATTTCCAGCAAAGTCCTCCAAAGAGTTCCACCACGCCATACGTAGTCTATCTAAACTCTTTCTTCATCATTATAGGAATCTAAGACTAAATTTTGGCTGAATGAGGAAATAATTTTAAATATAATACATAAGATTGCTTTTTCTTCTAACTTTACTCTAGTAAAACCAAAACGTAACGCTAAGTATCGCCACTCACTCACCTGATATGTTTTGATTTAAACTAAAGAACTTCTCTCCTAACCTTTTTATGGATTATTGGATTGAGAAGCTCCAGATAATATCGTTTTACGTATATGTGTTTAATATCCGATGTTTAATGTATATCATTAGATATTGTATAACGTTTGAATTAAAGCTTATATTTGTAACATAATGTCCAAATGGAAACATTGCTATATTCCTTAAACATGAATCACAACTATCTGAAACATGAAAAAGGACTCTCAATCGCTTTTTGCCTATGTGAATACCACTATGAGCTTTCAGATCTTTACTTTCATGATAAAGTAAATAGATAAAGCACAAGTAACTAACAGATATACTGGTGTCAATATAATATAGAGAGTTTCGCAAAAATAACACTGAATTATTAAGATTTTTTTCTATTTTTTCTTGTATTTCGTGTATAGCAATTATTGGATAAAGCAATTCGTACACATTTATACAATAAGAGACGTTGTAGCGATGGGACAATGGTTAACAAGCGCTGCACTCGCATGACACAACTTGTAGATTGCGCTTTGAAACTATATATTTACGTGAAGTGTAAATTAACTAAACTATCGAATTGATTTGAATACAATAAAATATTCAAACACTGATTTTTTACCTTTAGTAGCTTCACGTTTGTAATCCCCATGTAGCAGGTACATGGTAGTCAGAGAGACCTGCAGGGACCGTGGGAACCTAGTGTTAAAACACTCGATCGCTCTATCATCCTTTTTTTTGGCCTTGCGTGCTCGAAATATAAAAAATCCATTAACCCTGAGATAATTTAAAGAGATTTTTAAAATAAATATAAAACCTTGATGGGATTACATTTTTGATTATAGTTCCGCGTCTATTCCTATAATTTATTTTTTTTTTCAACTAACCTTCATATAATTTTACTTTTAGTTAAGTAAATGACTACTAGAATATCTATCGATATCATTAATCTAGTGAACAGGCTCTTTTCTCAGTTTTAAGCACCAGGTTCTCACATGTACTGTACTTATAAAATTTTTAACATGATTTTTGATTGGCATGAATTAAAAACAAGCTTAAAATTCATCAATTTAATTTATAAATTCATTTTCCTCAATAACGTCTGTTGGGTGCAAAGGCTTAAAATCTATGAAGTTTTTAAATGTCTTCCCATTCAGGGTTGCAGAGTGCCTTGATACATAAATTTCAAAAAGGCCCCTCCGATAAAAATGGAAAATGGTTTCGGATGTCTTAGGCAAGCGCTATATCAAGTGCTTTAAATATTTTATTGATTTTTTTAACGGTACAAACTGTACCTACAACTCATTTTATATTTTTACTTTTTTTTGTTACAATGTATCAAATATTGATTGCTTACTTTGCGACAACGCCAAGAAATGAAATTCCACAATCCTTTTTCAAGTGGCAATTCAGACCCACAAACTGTCGTCTTTACAGGCCGACGCTGAATCTCTCACCACTACGATCCCTTCGTTTGATATTCAAAAAAAACGGTAACTGAAGTCTCAAGCATTCATATGACCCTAAAATTCAAAAAAGAAACAAGACTATATCATATTTCTTAACCGCTTCATTACAATACTGATAGTAAAAGTCGTAGAAGGATTCTTTCTACATAAGATTCAATGGATATTATGGATTGGACAAAAAGATTCTCCTTTCGCTTGTATTATATGTAATTTCCTTTACATTTCCCCACGGTTTAATACCATAAGTATGAGAGAATTCAAACTTACTTGAGGCATTGCGACTCGGTTATTGGTATAGACTGTAAATACGCATGTTTGTAGTTCGATCCTATCGAGATAACAAAGTATTTGCGTTCCGTCTGTATACGTATTACTTATATTTTTCGTAAGAAATGGTAGTAGGATTCAATTTTTATATTTAAAAAAGTTTTAACCTCAAATTTGCATACTGCCCTGTAAAGTGTCATTAAACAAAAGTAATAGTTTAAAGATACACAATATCAATATGATACTCAGATCTACCTGGAAACTTTCCCTCGAACTGGACTAACTCAATCGTTTTTTTCAATTCCCATCATTAGATCCCGGCGATTATAGCATTTAATAGAATACGCTTTTAGCTTACGATAAAAGTAACTTGTAACCATTTGTCCAGCACATACTTATAATACATGATTAATGAAAAGTATTAAGTATGGTTGCATCCATGGGTTTAAAAAAAAAACAAAACTTTTTATTTATTCAGAGTTTTTAAATTTTTGTGTTTTTTTTGTTATATAAATGAGAGTAATCGAAATAACAGACTATTGACCGAAAGGTTAGAACTGTCGTGGCGCCAACGATTTGTTGAGTTCGGATTCCCCACCCTGGTACAAGCGTACCTTCATTTTCTTGACTTCGCTTTTTCACTGCATGGAGAAATATTGAAAATATTCATTTTCTCATTACTTTTTTACATATGTGACACGAAAAAGGACCATATTGAGCATTTATCACCAGTTATTCATAAATGAAACGAGTGTCATCACATTTCTTATCACTAAAAAATTTAATTAATAATTAAATCTTATTACTAAGGGTTTCTTTTAACTACATAGAATCATATACTAGGTAATTTTCATTAATGTGTGTCCGTGTTATATAGAATGGAACGAAGAATTTCAAACGAGTGACTAGATATGGAGCGGTACGCGTCCCAATACGCACTTAAATATTGTAACCATTTTATACCTAAAGATTTTAATTATTAAAAAAGAGTTTATTTAGGAGGTATATTTTATAACGTTCCGTATTTTTTATGGACAAAAGAAACTTACTTTCATCTAATTTAACACGAGTATGAATTCTTTACACTTTTTAACTTTTTTAAATAAGAAGATTTTTTGGTTCAATTTCAGCATAGTTAAATATTTAAGGTTAAAACACAAGGCTTGCAAAATTTAATCATTCTAAGCGAAGTTCATAGTGAATGTCTAGAATATATAACCTTTATGATTCGATAATCCTAGAAATGTGGGTTTATAAATGTTAATTATACTCACATGTCACTTTGACTTGTATATTGGGGTGAAGTGTAGAGTAAATGAACCACCCTTGTTTACTGGATGGCAATGATTTTAAATAAATTATCGAGCTATTTTTAAATATAATGATACTTGAAATATTGGTTTTATTAAGTCGAGATTGTTGTCTTGACATTCAGTAGAATACTTAGATGGAAAGGTTCTTCTTACAAGAATATTGTGGAGGTTAAATAATTCGTTAGCATTATCGCGTATAGTAATCAAAAAGTAAAGGGGTGTTGTAAAAAGTATTTACTCTAACACTGTAGTGTATTTTGCCTCTTCTCTTCTTAAAAGAAACGTTTAATTTAACATCTCTACGTAAATATTATTTATATTCTTTACCACTTTTGAAATGCAAATCGACCTCGTATAGATCCTCTCACGGTTCTTTTACCCTATTCTTAATTTTTAGTCCCGCCTACACTAAACACAGGGTTTAGGTGTCGGGCTTGACCTTCGGAAGCGTCCATAGTATAATTCGGTGAACGTTGGAAGTTCGAACATAACTTTTTAACATTTCCTTTTCATACAAAGTTTTTAAAATTGAAACTTTGAACGGAACAGTATTCGAGTGAACACTATTTTCTTGAAATTGGACAACAGAGAGTTTGTATCATCTAATAGTCAAACTTAAATTGTAAAAGCAACTGCAAATATATTAACATTATTTATTGAAGATTGCAACATAATGTGACATATTATATATATATCTATATAATTAAGAGATTATATATATATATATATATATATATATAATATCTATAATAGATTAATATATATTAATATATATATATATATATATATATATATAATATATATATATATTATATATACATATCTATATAGAATATATATATATATATATCTATATATATATATATATATATATATTCTAATAATCTAAATAAGTATATATATATATATATAATATATATATATATATATATATATATATATATTAAGATATATATAGATATATAATATAATATATATATATATATATATATATATATAATATATATATTATATATATATCTTAATAGTATATATATATATATTATTATAATATTTAGTAATATTATATATATATATATATATATATATATATATATCTATATATATATATCATAGAATATAATATATAGATATATATATCTATTTGTTATTGTAAAATATAATTTCTGATGGCTCTTTATCATCAGAATTGCCTTTCGAGATAAAAGTATTCGATACCACTTGTGATGGTGATTACAATGAATTATGATTTGTAACGCTGTTTTTTTATACTTAACCTTACTTTATCATGAATTAATCTATTTCAATATATACATAGGAAAGTGTGTTCTGTTTGAAAGGGAGATCCCGGGACTAATCATTGCCGAGAAAATTGTTTTTAGGTGTAATACTTCATCTATAGAAGGATTGTTTCTGCTATAGAGACGAGCCTTTTTCTTTAAACCAATATTGTTATAGCCGCTTTGTTTTCTATTCGACTAGAATATATTGAATTCAATATAGTTACCTATGAAAATTGTCAAAATATTCACAAAGCGTAGTAGTGTATATGAATTTCATTCTTTACCCCTTTTAAAGATATTTCAATGTAATCATAGAATAACAATTACAATATTGTCATTATCAAAAGGTTACGTGTTATTAGAGGATACTGTCATCAAATACTTAAAGTTGTATCCATTGATGGCTGTGGGTTCCCTATTCGAATCCACATAAGGGAGTTATTTTCAATTTCTTATTTTTTCTAAAACAAAGTAGGCTTTAAGCACGCCATATACCACGAAATGTCTCGGACATGACTAAATAGCAAAAAAAGGGGCTAAAAATTATGTTACGTTTAAGAAAGCTAGGCTGTTTGATTTGGTTACTAAATGCTTTAAAGTCTAAGCTGGTTTGACCGTGACATCGAGGTTAAGCTCACAAATCACAAGTAACAATTTCCTAAATTATGTAGATGAAGATGAACTTGTAGACTAATTTAATCGTATGCACTTGTATATGAAAATGGGAAGACTAATAAATATTTTAGATACATAATGCTTATACTTAAAATCTGAAGTACGATAAAATGTATGACGTAGTTAGTCCTAGACAAAGTGCGGCGTTGAGTTCGGTGCCCCAACACAATAAAAGAGAGAAAATAATGCTTTAATTCTAGATTCTTGCTTCTCTGTGTGACAATGAAAAGGTAACAAGTATAAGAAACTTACTTAATTATCATAGGAAAGTGAAGTACAAAATGGAATAGGAAAGACACATTGATGTATGTATATGGAGTCGTACACTATATATATATATATATATATATATATATATATATATATATATATATATATATATATATATATATATATATATATATATATATATATATATATATATATATATATATATATATATATATATATATATATATATATATATATATATATATATATATATATATATATATAATTCGATGTATCTTATCAATGTGTCTTTCCAATTCCATTTTGTACATTCCATCTCTTGATATTAGTAAAAAAATCACTTTACTATGATAATTATAAGTTTCTTATACTTGTTACCTTCTCATTATCACACAGAGAAGCAAGAATCTAGAATTAAAGCATTATTTTCTCTCTTTTATTGTGTTGGGGCACCGAACTCAACGCCGCACTTTGTCTAGGACTAACTACGTCATATATTTTATCGTACTTCAGATCAGCATTATGTATCTATTTATTAGTCTTCCCATTTTCATATACAAGTGCATACGATTAAATTAGTCTACAAGTTCATCTTCATCTACATAATTTAGGAAATTGTCACTTGTGATTTGTGAGCTTAACCTCGATGTCACGGTCAAACTAGTTTAGACTTTAAAGCATTTAGTAACCAAATCTTTACAGCTTAGCTTTCTTAAACGTAACATAATTTTTAGCCCCTTTTATTGCTATTTAGTCATGTACGAGACATTTCGTGGTATATGGCGGGCTTAAAGCCTACTTTGTTTTAGAAAAAAAAAGAAATTGAAAATAACCCTTATGTGGATTCGAACAGGGAATCCACAGCCATCGATGGATACAAGCTTGATGACAGTATCTCATTATAACACTATGACCCTTTTTTTTTTTGTTTTTGTTTTTTGTTTTTTTTTTAGCTTTATCCCGCCCAAGGCAGGCAGACGTTGCGCCTCTGCGCGACGACGGTCCTCAGAAATTACTTTAAAAGGGGTAAAGAATGAAATTCGTATACACTACTACGCTTTGTAAATATTTTGACAATTTTCAATATGTAAAACTATAATTTATTCAATATATTATAGTCGAATAGAAAAAACAAAGCGGTATAAAAATATTGGTCTATAAAGAAAAGGCTCCGTCTCCATAGCAGAACATCCTTCTATAAATGAAGTATACACCTAAAAACAATCTTTCAATCGGAATTATTAGTTCCCGGGATTATCCCTTTTAACAGAACACACTCTTCATATGTATAATATTGAAATAGATATTTCATTGATAAAGTAAGGTTAAGTATAAAAAAACAGCGTTACAAATCATAATTAAAGTCAAAAATATATTTCATTTTAATCACCATCACAAGTTGTATCGAATAATTTTATCTCGAAAGGTAATTCTGCTGAAAAGAGCCGTCAAGAAATATATTTTACAATACACAATATAATAAATACTAACTTATTTCATTTTAATATTCTTATTTTCAATGTACGAGTATACAACAACTTTACATTGCTTAGTAATTGTTAAATCCTCCTCATTCTTTGCTCTGCATTTAATTTTATGACATAGTAAGGCCCTCCGTTCTCTGTGAGTACTTCTAGGTATGAAGTGTGAAGCGATATAGTAAGTATGTATTTATGTATATATGTATGTATAGGCACGATCGTATATCGCACGTGGCAGGGCTGGAAAAGGAATCCGTAGGAACCTAGTGTCAGGACTTTCTAGTTAACATGTTTAATGGAATAATTTAACTATAACCCTAGTAGGGAAACAACCCTTAAGCTTCATTTAAAGTTACTATACCTGCTATGATAACATCTAAATTGAACGTACATCCCAAACCACCTTTGGAACTATTTGATTACGTTCCTACGTTACAACACACGAGTACTTACACCAGGTAAGTTGTTACGTATCCACACTACCCTGGGATCGCTTAGTCAGGCTCCACATAACTTGTTCAATATTGCATTAGATCGGAGAATTTTAGCGGCATGTAATTTAACACTTAAAAGCATTTTCTATGTATTCTTTTTAATATAATTTCAATTAGTCAGGCTCCGCATAACTTGTTCACTATTGTATCAGATCTAAGAATAATAGCGGCAAGTAATTTAACACTCAAAGGCATTTTCCATGTATTCTTTTAATTAATATAATTTCAACTTTATATTAATAAGTAATTTTCAATTATAAGACACTCTTGTCTCTAGCATCGAGCAAGTAGTCACCTTTTTAGTTATAAGTTAGAATGTAATAATTTTTTTTAATAAATAAGTTTAAAGATTTGGTTTTTTTTGGATCCTCCGCTGCCACCGTACTTAATTGGCGCAGTCGGTAGGATACTCGCGGGCCGGGTCGCGAGCAACGTAATATAAATTTCTTAAGAAATAACGTCGCGGTCCACCCGGGTGGCTTTCAAGCACCATGAAGAGTATCCAGAATCTACGAGGCGGCATAGCGAGGCGTATCCAAACATTGATACACCAAAGAAGACCAGATTTAACCGTAAGTACATTAGAATCGTTCTAGTGATTGCTTATCCCTAGATTTAAATCCTTTTATTTTATCCATTTCTAAGATTTCCCTTCAGAGGCAATCGAGGACTCCTAGGTTTAGCATTTTTAACGTTTTCAACACGGTTAACGTCATTTAGAATAAGAAAATAACATTAAAATAATATTAGTTTTTTTTTTAAGAAAATAAAAAATGGCTAAGTTAGATAATAAGACAGATAAAGGCTCTACGTTTATTACACAAAATTTCAAATAAAGTTTTAATTACACCATAATTAATATTTTTTTTAGATTTCGTAAAATAATTAAACATCAAATTTTATTTGATTCGCAGAAAATGCTGCAAAATTACATACATGACGATCATGACCGAAAAAATATTTCTATTAATGACACCTCTTTACATCGAAGACTTTAAATTACTAAAAATTTTATCAAAAAAAAATACTTTAAAATTATTAATGTAATAATATTAGTAATTTGTCTGATAGATATCCATTAGAAATTCTAAAGCATATCGACCTTAACTTGCCCCTAATTTTACACAGGGTAACAATTACTCATTCATATAAGCAAAAAAAAAATAACAAGAAACACCTATATGTAGCAAATATTACATTTAAAAAAAAAAGTACCTAGTAGTGTTCAATTGTCACGATATTGATGTCGACGAAAAAAGTTAATTAATTAATAAAAAAAAAGTAATTTTGCCAATATACTGGGAGTTAAAAAAAATAATAAAAATTTTAAATTATTAAGCTCAAAGTAGCTTCATTTTTGTTACATTGCAAATAATTAGCACTAGTACGTTTTAAATATAAATTCAAAGAGTTAAAATAAAATTAGAAAACTTTCCCAATATCTGAATTTTTTTAATTAATTATGTTAAGTGAGGACATCCATAGATTAGTTTCAGAATTAAAAAGTATTTCCGTAAATTTCGACTATATAGACGTCATATAGTCATTAATTTACTGGAGCAAAATAATAAATTGTGGTTCGTATAATGAATATTTTTTGGCTTAAAAATTTAGATATCTCAAAATGTCGTAAAGAAATGTGAACAAGCTAGCTAGCAACCAAAAGTATCCAGAACATTTATTAAAGAATTTAAAGAATGTTAACAATTAATTAAAATATGATTTTTTTTGACTAACTTAATTTTTCTAATTTAAAAAATAACCATTTTTTTTTTATTTTAAATGTAACTCAAATTATCCTAATATAAAAACTAACTTTAATTATTAATTTTGAAATTAAGTCATATTTTATTTCGTTTTAAAATTAACTGATCTTTTTTTGAACATAAAAATTAACTCAATTCTTCTAATTTTAAAATAAGCTCAATTTTATTAAATTTAATCTGAGCTAATAGCTCCGATTACTTTAATTTTAAAATTAACTTATTTTTTTTTAAATCTTAAAATTAACTCTATTTTTTTTCCTAAAATTAAAATCAATTTAATTTTTTTTTCAAATTTCAAAATTAACTTCAATTTTTCTTTTATTTTTAACTAATTTAAATTTATTTTGTCAATCAACTTAAATTTGACTTGTTTTAAAATTAACTCAAACTTTAAAATTAATTAAAATTTTTCAAATTATTTTAAACTTTAAATTCAAGCTTAATTCAAATTTTATAAGAAAAATGAAATTTTCAATATAGGTTTAGAAATTATTTTGATTAAATTCTTTTCATATTATTTTGGCTTAGAAATTTCTGAACGTGTATCCTAAAAAGTATGTCTTATATCACCTGTCCTCTGTACCTTCCCTATCCCTATCCTTCCTCAGCCTTATAAAAGCAATTCACGAAAATGATTTTATGTACATAGAGGCTGAATGCCCGAAGATTGGTGAATCATATTTAAATAATCATAAGCTAAATTTTAATCAAGAAAAACAGCCATATTATAACAAGAGTCTTATAATATCACAAGATCTGCAAGGTTCCTGTCATTGCGCATCAATTACCTTTACTACAGAAGCAGTCAAACAGACTATAGATATTATCTTATTAACAGCCAACGTGCAACAAGCAGAAATATACGAAAATACATAGAAGTTACCTTGTACTACACACTACGAAAAAGATGTTTTATACAAAGGGACAAGCATTAAAAATTATTGATTAATCTAGTATTAAACTAAAATTAAAGAAAAATCCTCAAGTGACAGTAAAACTTAATTCAATAAATTTGTCCTACATCCATGAAGCAAATAGAAAAATCTCTGCAAAATAAGCTTTTTTCAAAAACATCTACAACACCTGATAGCCTGTATAACGATTCCGCTATATGGATTTGTTTTAGTGGCAACTATAAAAAAAAAATATTTTCTATATATTTCTAAAAATTATCAAGAAAATTTGAAAATGTAGAGCATGATCAACCGAAAGGGATATATCCAAGGAGGAAGCTAGGACTCCAGATCCAGTGGAACAAATTCTCCAGCACTATTCAAGATCCAAGGACGCTGAATAGGTGCTGTTCTTCAGGAGGGAGGTGTTACGTATCCACACTACCCTGGGATCGCTTAGTCAGGCTCCACATAACTTGTTCAATATTGCATTAGATCGGAGAATTTTAGCGGCATGTAATTTAACACTTAAAAGCATTTTCTATGTATTCTTTTTAATATAATTTCAATTAGTCAAGCTCCGCATAACTTGTTCACTATTGTATCAGATCTAAGAATAATAGCGGCAAGTAATTTAACACTCAAAGGCATTTTCCATGTATTCTTTTAATTAATATAATTTCAACTCCATATTAATAAGTAATTTTCAATTATAAGACACTCTTGTCTCTAGCATCGAGCAAGTAGTCACCTTTTTAGTTATAAGTTAGAATGTAATAATTTTTTTTAATAAATAAGTTTAAAGATTTGGTTTTTTTTGGATCCTCCGCTGCCACCGTACTTAATTAAGTTCTAAACAATACGTTTTGGGGCTGTTGTCAAACAAATTACTCGTGGGTCCTCCAATGACCGAGATGTAAATGGAGTGTCTTAGCCGCTGTATTAGTTTTAGCTACTTGAATTTTAATTGCATTTCCTACACTAAGTTGTTTGCTTCAAATTACTTATGTAAAGTGTTTTGTAGTATATGAAATTGAAGCTTTTAGTGCTGTTCTGGTGATTTAATAAACTTATACGTTGTTTTAAATATTTTTTTGGTTGCCTTACAAACGCTATTAAGTCTGAGAAGAAACAACTTAGCGTTCCATAGATTCACCGTGCGGGTGCCAGGCCCATCATGTTGGAGGAAGGGGAGCTCCGAGCAGCGCTTGGGACTTGCGACTCAAGTGTAGGTTTAAAGGGCCCCTTTAAAATTAATGCCCACATTCACTGTTCGAGCTCCTCCCACTACCTAACCAAATTTTAAATAATTCTACCAAAGCCGCCTTCGAAGTGCGTTCTAAAAATGAATTTGTGATAGTTCTAGACAGGCCGAGATTTTTTAGTAAACTATAGAGAGATTTCGCTGTTATACCTCTCGCTCCTACTTCAACTGCACATAAGCTCGCTCTAAACCTATTCCTGGTCAGTTTGTTTGTAAGATCGAAATACTTATTGAGTTTAAGGTGGTGACATTTCGGGATATTTGTTTCCCACAGAACTGTAAGTTCTATCAGTACATGTAAAAAATTTACCGAAAAAAAAAATGCGAGAGTTATAAATAGAAATAAATAATTAACAAAAAGTTTCAAAAATTTCATAGTCTTATCGTGTATTACAGTAAAAATGACCCTTAAAGATTATCATTGTCTATGTAAGTACTTACTAAGTCATCAACTAACTATTTAAATTAATTTATCTTTTTACTATAAGTAGAAATCGAACTGACAACCGTTGTGTCTACATTCAAACACTGTATATTTGTATTTTATATTTGCTACTGACATTTAAATTAGTATTTCCTACGCTCTGAGTGTGGTTTTAACACACATTAATCAGCTAGCAATTACACAATAGCTGAATTGCCTTAAAATCTCAATGTTCGAAATAAATATTTTACATTTACCTTAAATTTTGACGTGTGAATATTCTAACATTACATATAGGACTCTATGATTTAATTATCCTATACCACAACCCTATTTCAAGCGTTAATTCACAGTATGATGATCACTCCAAAAGAAAGGATTTACACAGTGTACATAATACTGTGTCGGACACTTACAGCAAATTGTGCATGAAATGATTAATTAGTCCGAATGTTGATTCAATTTCATCAAGTAAACTTAATATACATAGCGTTATTTAGGACGTGTCTGTAAAATCTTTAGAGTTCATTTGTAACAATATAAAAATGATTTTTTTGCTAAAATAATATAATATTTTAGCAAATAAAATCATTTTTTAAGATATTATAGACATTTGCTATGATAAAATTATATAATTTTTAAATCTTTAACCATATTTTAAGAATGATTTTCAGACTGACGAAAGGTAGGCTTGGGTGAGAGGTACGTAAGTTCTTACTTAGTTAAAAATGTATACAATATTTTACAAAATATTTATTTTATGTAGCTAATGCCATTGAATTCTTTCCAAAAAATTGTCATAAAAGTGATAACTACATAAACAAATTGGATATATCTGTCGAAACTCCTTGCAAGATTTCAATTTATAAATATTCAATACATAAATTCTGCTGTAGCTTATATTATGATGATATTTTTAAGCCACGTTAATCTCTAGTATAATACACAAGATAATAAACAAGTACGGTTACAGAAAATTGACTGGATGCATTTATTGTAAGTTGTATTTAAATAGATTTTGTTTATTTTTCTCGATAAAACGAAGCTTCCGCGACTCTTTAAGGAACGTCTTATAATTTGTTTTCTTATAATACCGCATTTTATCTAGTGGCTGAGCTAAAAAAATAAAATATTTAAATTGTTTGAAATTTATATAAATTAGTAGAAACGCTTTACGAGCTGCTAGCAGCTTAATAGCTACCACAGACTCGCTTTCTTGGACGATACTAAAGTCTATTTAAACAAAGAATTTAATAAATTTTAAAAACTCCATAATAATCCCATCCCCTAACCAATTCTCATTGTACTTTGAAGTAACTGCGCTAACCAGCATTGATACGCTCAATCTCAAACTTTTGAAATATCTAAAAGTCTACGCTTTATGCTTCTACTTATGAAAGATCTTACAACTCTGTTTAAAACTTTGACAGAATTCACGTTTTGGTGTTATGTATATTTTATATACGTATGTAACTTCTTGCAAGTTGAGAAAATCTTAGTCTTAATTTAGTTGAAATTGGGCTAAGATTTTCTATTGTAAAGCAAAAGTGAAGTGAAATATGACAAAAGTTGTCTTGTGAAGTTTGAATATGACCACAAAAATTTGAATATTCAAGGTTTGGATATGCGACTTTTACGATACTTGAATGATGATTAAATTATAGACTAATTAAAATTTTATAAGATTTAACTTAGTTTTGTATTTCATATTAAAAATAAGGTATGCTTCTTTGATTGTGCCCTGAACGACTGTAAACGCGATAGTTGTGGGTTCGATCCCTACTCAGGGGACCGAATCTTTTACAAATTGTAAAAGTATATTAAATAATTCAAGAAATAAAAAAAAATATATGAAGTTTCATATGTGTTAGGTACACATGTATGGAACCTCATGTGTTTTTTTCATTTCTGAGAAGTAATGTTTATAAAAATAGAAAAAGCTGTTGGAACTTTCTCACGAATTCGGAAATCCATTTGGTTAGTAATTTTCAACAAACCATCATCAACAAAAATTTAACACCAAGTCCATATATTTCTAGTAGAGAATAATATTTCAACATAAACATATAAATGTTAAGACACACATCATATTATTTTTCCTTGAATTGATGTCGGTCAATAAAAACAAACTTCCTACAGACTGACACTACAGTTACAAATGATAATACCGTATTATACAACTTTTATCATCGTTACGTTTGCTTTAATTTATTACCGTACTCTATTTCCGTAAACGTAATTTGGCTAGGATGGAGTGTATTATCTGTGTATATTTCTGTATCTGTATCTAGTAAACAAGTATGGATTTATGCGATTAACAATGTTTAAAAAAAATACTACTTAGTACCGTCGTGGCGCAGAGGTGCAGCGACAGTTTGGGTTCAATTCTCACTTAGGAATTTTCAGGAAATATATGAACCTAGTGTTAAGACACTCCGTTCCCTGCTTTACGCCTTTCTTTCGAGGTATTACGTGTGTTGTTACCAGAGTAAAAAAATGAATATGAAATAAACTCTTCGAATGGAAACCTAACCAACAAACGTCGCGTTTATTTTATAAATGTATCTAAAATTATATTTTCATACAAATTATTACTAATAACAAAACTTCATAATATTTGTCATTTCTCACACTTTAAAGCAAATAAATTGCCAAATATCCTTCACATACTCTAAAACATATAAATAAACGTAAATAAATCACGCGAATTTAGTTCACTTTCCCTTATAGTAAAAGTAATTTAACACGTCAATGCAAGCTATGACATCATTTCACGCCACTCATCACGTCAATTTATACCGTAATAGTTGAATTTGTACCCTATATGTCATTATATACTATACTCAGACGATTATATATATTACTGACATATATTCTTTTGACAATGATATACAAATAAGAAAGAGTCCTCGTGGCGGCTGCATCTGCTTGGAAATATGACGGTTTTGAATTTAACGAGAATGAGGACACTATCCGCGTTCTGGTTATAACATAAAGCATGCCACGATAAGCAGCATTCATCGCGTAGTGTGTGTTTAAAAAATAGCTTTCAAATATTATATTCAATAAACAGATGTTGGAAGTATAAAATCAATATATTGTCCATTTAACAAAATGAGACACAGAAATTCATTTGAGTAATGACCTTATGTTATATAAAGTACTTAGTTCGAACGATAAATCTTTTTATATATGGGGTATCGAATAAACGTTCAACATTGTTTTACTGTATTTATTACATACAATAATAAATTTCTGTAGCTTCGCGCATTTCTAGAAAAAGTGTGGTCTTTTCCACCTACATAGACTTTGAGTGTGGTGACACTATAAGGCCAAACATGTGAGGAAAACGGAGTGTTTTGACACTACGTTGTTGTTGACCACCTGGTTTCAAACCTGGTTTAAATAAAAATTACAAATATTAGTATTTATTTAACTCATTATTAGATAATGAAGAAACTAAATGATCCCGATATTGAAGCATCCATGAGTTCATTCATAAAGATTGTTAAACTTATTAAAGGCGAGTGAAATTCCCAAGTCCGCGAAGTTCAAAAGTATTTGACGGGAGATTTTCTTTTTACTTTATCAAATTCCAAAACTAATTACGAAGTCAGTGACACCACGAGCCCGATCCTGAATAGAATAATCGTTTATTCGAATCTTTGACTCTCTTCGATGTCTGCCTGAATTAGAGAGATCTTTTTAAAAAATACCTTAAGACAAAAATTTAAGTAAATAAAAATATTGACCGTTGCCTCACACTATATAGTGTGTTTAATATACATGCATATGTACACAATATTAATGAACAAAACAAGAAACAGGCGTAAACTTACCGCGCTTGTAACTAGACTATATCGAATCTGCAATTCTTTCACGGGACAGTCTGTATGCTTCTACTATAAGATCCTAGAAAACGTCCAAGATTATTTTATATCGCAATTAAAAACAATAGTTTATTTGAGTCTATGTCTCTCTTCGATCTCTGTATAAATTAGAGAGTTTGTTTTTTATATTTATTAAGCAAAACTTACCATTGACATGTCTTTGGTACTTTTTCTGTATTTTTTTGGCATCTGTTTTTTATATTTATTTATAACCAGGTATAAGTATATAGCTAAAGTAGGGGGATTATATAATGAGAGGTGGGACTTAATACCGAATTCAGTCTAACAATTGTTAATGTATATTATACATAATTATTTCTTTGAGTATATACTGAACCAATAATGCATATTGTGTCAGTATTAGTTAATGTTATAGGAAATTTATAAAAAAAATATAGATAAGTAAAATTTCTGACATCTAATGACACAAAAAATATTCAAACAAACGCAATTTAAAAATATATAATGAGTAATTAAGTGAATGGTACTTGATAAATGGCCCTTTCATTAGAATAATAAAACGCGTTCAAAATAACGCTTTCTCATTCCAACCAAATATTACTCGATGTCATCGTGAAGTCCTAAGAAAAAAAATTACGTATAATTAATAAGATTGGCTACTGGAGAACTAATAAATTATTTTTTTATTTTATGAAATAGAATATCAAAGAAAATCACATAAAATTATTACGATTGCATTTAATTAGGGGCCAATACGTTAGTAAGGAAAATCCTTACTCGATAGCTGTAAATAGTACGATAACCGTTATTACCGGAGGCGTCATCTACTATTCTATTCGGTGTTACTCCTTAATATTTTAGTAGATGTTAATAAAATAATAAATCTAGTTAACAATAAATTGAAATGTAAGTTAAAATTGTAATAAAATACAATCTATAGACATAAATAGTCACCGCGTCCTGTATGCCAAAAAGCTGTATTTCACATTCTTACAAAAAATAGATATAAATATTATAAGTGAAACAAAACAAATCATGTCAAAAGCCTTAATGATACTCGAGGTCACTTAAAAAGCAAGAGCACCCCCGGAGGTACGAATGAAAAGTTTGTGATATAACATGAAACATAATAAAATCGGTCAAGTAAGAGTTGGGATTGCTTTCACGCTTTCATTTATATACATTTGTAGGTGTAAATGTGACACCTACAAGTGTATATAGATTATACTAATTCTAGATCAAGAAGAAGTGTCGTACAGATTTTGATAATACGATGAATTTCATTCAATATGCAGGGATGTTGACATCATATTGGCGTATTCATACTTTAAATTTTTCTCATATAGAATTTATTTCTCGCACATAGCACAGTAGACAGAGTGAATCAAGTATAAAGATACCCGCTTTATTTCTCTACTCGAGTAGGAATCGAAGCCACAACTGTCATAATAGCTAGTACTGTACCGCTGAGCCATGATAAATAGATTTTTATTGAAGGAAACGTAGGCCGAAGAACCTGGTATATTGTAACTTGATTCTAGAGCGAAGAAAGTGAAATAATTCTAACTCCCCGGGTGGAAATCGAACCGACACACCGTCGCGTTAACAGACGCTGCTCCTCTGCGCCAAGACAGTCCTCAAAGAATTTACGAGTACAACTATTCAATAATATTTCCTTATTGCTTATTTATGTAACGTTTGACCTTCTATTATAAACAGCAAATATTTGAAGATGCTCAGTCTTATACTTTGATGTCAAAATTAAAGAAAACGCTCCCCTTAAGTGTTTTATTTATGCTACTCTCGAAATTCATTTATTGCTTTGAAACACTTCACAATATAATATTTTCATTGAGTTTCTTAAAATGACGTTAAATTCTACGCCTGTTTATTTTTATTTCAACGTTGTATTGTAAATATTTGTTGTTGTGTATTCATTCAAAAAGTATCATTACCTAAAATAATGCATAAATAGGACTTTATTGCTGAAAATTAATTAAATAATTCTTTTAGTCTAATATAATACAAATCAACATTTCTTTTCATTCCGTCCTTGGGCTAAGGTTTCTCCCGCTTGGTAGCAATAAGAGACCTTTCCTGTTAATAATTATTTTTTTTTAAAAAAAGCCGGAATCCTTATTTGCATAGACAACATATTGTTATGTAAGACTTAAATTTCAAGAGATTGATTAAATTAGCAAGAATTAGGTTATCTCTTCAATCTCTTCAATCTGTAATGCTGTGGGATGTCCGACAGAAACTGAGATAAATGTGATTTGAATTATCAATCGGGGGAATCAATTTTTCGAAATTTGCCGGTTATGGCTGGACGATATTACTATAATTTAATCTGACATTTGTTCCGAAGGTGGGAAATAGGCTGTTTCAACAGGTATCTTTACCTACACTGCTGTTTACGTTTAAAAATAAAACAAATAAATAGAAAATGCTTTTGATAAATGCCTGCTTATTTAGCTAATTTAATAACTGGCATAAAATAGCTTAGACATTATTTTCTTCAATGATGCAGATGGTACAATTATGCGACCTGTAAGTTATGGGTCAATTTATTAATAAAGGTAGAAAAGAGATAATAAAAGCCTTATAAAGGTTAGTTCTAGTCACAGTAAAAAACTTAGTTAAAGGTAAAAATATAAAACCTAGAATAAATTATAGCTTACTGAAGGAATGAAATATTAACTTTCAGGAGTATTTTATAATATATATATATATATATATATATATATATATATATATATATATATATATATATATATATATA
The DNA here is from genome assembly GCA_037178615.1 of Dione vanillae. Lineage (NCBI taxonomy): Eukaryota > Metazoa > Arthropoda > Insecta > Lepidoptera > Nymphalidae > Dione > Dione vanillae. The sequence continues at coordinate 46,844 of JAZFAU010000459.1, read as the reverse complement.
TATATATATATATATATATATATATATATATATATATATATATATATATATATATATATATATATATATATATATATATATATATATATATATATATATATATATATATATATATATATATATGTAGCGAATCTTTTTAATATAATTGCTTTTTATTTTATAAATTGACATTCAATTTATTTTATACCAGTCTGTAACTTATTTTTTTAAGCTTACGATATAGATATTTAATATACTCTCTCTCTCTCTCTCTCTCTCTCTCTTTGTGTTGGCAATTTTTTATTTTTTGATATTAACTTATTTCTGTATGTTTACTTTTATTTCTTTATATTTTAAAAGTAATCGTTTAACAACTAAGCCATTTAACAAATATGTTTTTCGTAATAGTGAGGAAGGTAACTCATTGAACCTTTATACGGTTTTCTTTGTTTTTATCATTAATTTTAATCTAATTAATAAGCTCTTTGTTTCAAATGTAACACTTACAGAATAATTTACACAAAAACAATATCAATATATAAAATATATTCTCCGTTATATTTTTGTACATGAAATCCTCGACCATTAAGCTGGCGTTGAATTAACATCGTAACGAACTTCTTTGTGAAGTGACAGACTGCTAACAACGCGGAGACGCGTTTTCATTGTACCAGAATATTTTACAAACAATTTTTGTACCTTTTATAGAAAACACTATAGAGATCCTTTATATAAAACTCTTTCATATTGAAAGAAAGACAAAGCATACCCGAAATTACTAGGAGTTAACTTTAGTTGTTGATCTTTGGATGTAAAAATTTCAATTTGTACAGGAAAATATATAAAAAAAGAAATTTTATAGTTCTTTCTATTAAAATTGTGAACTACAGCTATGTTTTTACTAAAAAAATGCTATTAAATTATATTTAAATTTTACTAATGGCAATTTGGTCAAGAGTTGGTTTGGTCTCACTCGTTTCACCATTATACATTTGTATCTTTAAAAGTGTTCTATAACTTGTTTAAGGTTCTTCAAAATAGTAAAGCTGAGATTCGCTGGTTTTGAAATATGAATGATGAAATTTTATTATTATTTAGACTGTAGTAAATTCTATTTTTTTTAAGTCAGAAAACTAAAGATCTTTTTTTTTCTTTTCCAAGATTCCTGTTTATTTTTTTTTAAATAATTAAAATTAAACTATGTTAAAACAGAGTGTAATGTGACTAGATGAAGTCATTTATTTTAACGCCTAAAATATTTACGCCGCTGGTCTGGTCCAGCGGAAATTGAAATCAAATTGAGAAAGCGGCGAGAATTAGTTTTTACTATATGATGGACTCTTTCTATATCTACGTACTTTATATATTTAAGAGTATTTTTATTTATTATATTTCATAACATCTTTTCTCTATACTAATGATTACTACAAAAGTTCCCCTGACAAAGCGACACAGACGAAAATAAGTCAAAGTTATGTGGCTTATATGAAATGTACGAGCAACGTGACATGGTGTGAAAACCGTTAATTCATACATTCATGTTAAAAGAAAAATTGTAAAATTATTATGATTGGGTATATATATAAAACGTTAAGAGTACTGATGAATAATGTATATATATGGACTTAGGAATCACTTTAAGAAGAGCTTAGTAGAGAATCGTAGTGTTAGATGATAAAGACTACAAAAGAAATGAAATCATGTCATTGAGGCTGTTGCATGAAGGCAACGGATCGTATTAGAAGGATTCTACTCTGAAATATCGTCCTTAATTGACGTATGTTATTTACTACCATTACGTAGATTCTCTGTCCGACGTACACTCGAAACATATGGTCTACATAAGTTTCTACATGGGACTTTAATAAAATGTTTCACAATATCAACTTTTTTAATCAAAAGTTACTTTAAAATGAGTTTCTTAATAAAAACTGTGTTAGCAAATAAATTAAAGCAAAAAAATACCTGAAATTAAAGAGTATAACTTTACTATAGTATCTCAGTATTTTTTTAAATGTATAAAACTATAATAAAGCGAATTTTCAATCTGTACCTTTTAGATATAATCAAACCACTTTTATCACTGAGCCATAAATGTTAACATTCTATAAACATTTTTTTTTTTTTTTTTTTTTATGGGAAGGACAAGGCAAACGAGCGGTCGGGTCACCTGATGGTAAGTGATCACCGACGCCCACGGCCCTGTGTAACAGCAGAGGTGTTACAAGAGGGTTGCCGGCCTTTAAGGTGGACGTAGACGCGCTTTTTGAAGGTACCCATGTCGTACCGATCAGGAAACACTGCCGCAGGTAGGCTATTCCACATAAGCGTGGTGCGTGGGAAGAAGTTCCTACGGAACCGCACAGTAGAAGAGTTCCACGTGTCGAGATGGTGGGGATGATATTTTAATTTGTGTCGTACTGTGCGGTTGGAGAATTCAGCGGCAGGCACCAAATCAAAAAGTTCTCCAGAACACTCCCCATGGTATAAGCGGTAGAGAACGCACAGCGAGGAAACGTCTCTACGCAGCGCCAAAGTGTCTAGCCTTTCACAGATAATTGGGTCCCCAACGATACGAACGGCTCTACGCTGTATGCGATCAAGTGGTTCAAGTTGATACTGGGGTGTGAGGCCGAACCTGGGCTCTATACAGAGCCAATCGGTGTGCAGGCGTGAAGTACTGTCTCGCTCTTCCGATGACACCCAGTTTCTTCGCGGCCAACTTGGCCTTGCTGTCCAAATGATCGCGATACTGACAGTCATTCGAAACGCTGAGGCCCAATATACTGATAGTAGGCGAGGCTTTAAGAGAAGTGTTCTCAAAAACTGGTGACACGACAAAAGGGTTTTTTTTAGTGGTTAACGCGCAAACTTGAGTCTTCTGGGGGTTGAATTGAACAAGATTCCTTTCACCCCACAATAAGACATTACTGAGGGAGGTCTCAATAGAAGACACAAGTTTCATTCGGCAATCGTCGACGTTTTCTCGAGAAAGACCTGCACGGCCGGAGTATACGGCGTCCACAGTACTATCATCTGCATAGCAATGAATGTTAGAATCTTCTAACATGTCATTGATATGCAGAAGAAAAAGCGTAGGGGACAGCACATAGCCTTGGGGGACGCCAGCATTTACGGGAAAATAATCAGAGCAAAAACCGTCGACAGCGACTTTAATGCTACGCCCAGTAAGAAAGCTAGCGACCCACTTGCACAAATTCTCGGGAAGCCCATACGATGGAAGTTTTGCTAAGAGTGCTCTATGCCACACACGATCAAAGGCTTTCGCCATGTCCAGACTAACTGTCAGGCCTTCGCCTTTGCTTTCGACAGCTGCAGCCCAACGGTGAGTAAGGTAAACTAGAAGATCACCAGTTGAACGACCATGGCGAAAGCCATATTGACGGTCGTTGATCAACTGGTGATCCTCCAGATAAACCAGCAGCTGGCTGTTTATAATACTCTCCATAATTTTGGAGAGCAAGGAGGTGATAGCGATAGGCCTATAGAAATAAACATTTATATTCTCTCAGTATAAAATAACAATTGACTACCGAAAATACGTCAAGAATTAGAAGCTTTTCTTTAATTATGTTACTTAAGGTTTTTACCACCATATGAAGGGAAGGGTTACGTCGCTCATTTATATAAGAACCAGTGAGTAACGTGACACACAAGTAAAGCTCAGATTAGCTCGACGCTTAGAAGTGACGTTATGACAAATATTATTTTTTATTGTATTGTACATTGTGCTTTATTTTTCTTGATCAATTAACTTAGCTTCTTGAAATTTGTAAAAAAATATAATATATAAATATGATATAAAATTAAAATTGTCGAAAGAATCGTCATTTTTCTTTTAAATATTCCTACAAAGCACTATTTTCATCTAAATATTTATAATAATCACGTTTCTAAACAATACTATTATCATGTCATAGTAATACCAAGAGCAAAAAAAATAATATGAAAACTGTCAAAAACTGAATGATGGAAAAGTTGGAAAAAAGATGAGACGTCAGAAATGTTTTTATAGTAAAAAATATATCATTTAGAAAAATATCAATACGAGGTTGTGTTGAAACAGAGCTTTAATATACGACTGGTGCATGAAAATAATCGGCCATAACTTTCCAGAATATAACGTATCGAAGACATTACTTTTTATATTGTCATTAATTTTACGTTTATAACGTAACTATTTTGTATTATGACGTGGATTTACGTAGCTCTGTGTAGAGACGGTGCATTAAATATTCTAAAATTTAAATAGAGATAAAAATATGTTGTTGTATGTCTTCACTCTGTATCCCACACATAGCAGGGTAGGCAGAGGGAACCGCAAAAACCGAAGGAACTAAGAGTCAAGACACTCTGTTTCTTGCTTTCCGTCTTTTCGAGGCATTACGTGTTGAGTGACGTAACTCAATGCCGCGCTTTACCTAGTTGCCAAACCGAAGAAACTAGAAATGAAAAAATGCAATGTATACTATCTACTGCCACACACTGAATAAATGGAATGTATTTTCAACTATTTTTAGTTTGTTCTACATACAATTTTTTCAATGAAAGAGTATAAGCTTGCCACCTTCAGTAATATTGTGTACGTTTGTGATAAAGAAACTATCTGTCTAAACGAATGAACGGATAATAATACTGCACTACGAAGACAATAATCTGACTTTGGCTTATTTTACAAAAATAAATTACACATTTTTTTTCATTTTCCAATTAGATTTACGGCATCTCAGAATTAAATATTTAATTCATTGCTCAAACCAACCCCACCATTTTCGTACTATAAATGCATGTTCCCAATTTTTACTATATCTCATATTTAAGTAATTAATATCAAATATGAAATGAAAAATTTTAGCTTACATAACAAAAGCTCACAGTTTGCTTTAAATCCGTTTTAAATATTTTTTTTTGCAGAAAGCTGAAATTTTTGTTGATTAACTTCAGAATTTCAGTTTCCTTAGACTAATGTAACCGAATGAGAGGTCCAATTTAATTTGTGGAAATCTCTAAGGCGAGTTTGTGAAGCGCAAACTTCGCTTAAATATATCTTTGTAATTTCTTAAGCGAAACTTAAATTAAAACTGTCTCATTTTGCCTCTTAAATATTTAAGATTCTTTTCTCTTCTTAGTTAAAATACAGCTCAACGTTATATGGTGATCATCAGTCCTGCATGTGCAATTTTTCCCCGATTTGTGAATCCAAGTATTTGTCCTTTTTTTGAAATTTTTTACCACTCTCTGATAATATACAGAATTTGAAAGCAATCTTTAAATCGGCTAGTTAAAGTGACATATAAAACATATAAGGTAACACCAAACACAGTACTTGTTTATAAAACAGCATTTAGTACATTGAAATATTACTTTTTATTACTCGATATATATTTCTAGCCTCACACTGCATTTAATTTTCATCGTTAGTCATTTTATTCAAAGCCCCTATAGTAACATTGACATCTGTATTAAGTGCGGACTCAACGCCGCGCTGTGTCTTGTTAACCAGACTGAAAAAAAAAGTATATTACTTACTTCTCCCTTAGTAGAATAGGAACACACCTACTCACGCCACCAAATGCTGTCTACTGTGCGTACTACTCTCGATTATTGGTTTTAAATGTAAATTTATTTTAAATAGAGATCAAACCAAAAGGATAAGGCTATATTTACTTAGAGACAATATCTGTTATCTTTGTTATCTATAATTTGAATACTTTGTAACTTTCAATGTTTTAATTTGAATCTCCTCCTGAATAAAGCGTTACAATGAATTAGTTGTGATCAAAATATTCTGGTTAAACTAAATAATTTAGTGTGAAATGGAAAATTGGTTTATTCTCGATATAATTGAAAATAAACGTGATAGTCCTTTTGTTCGATTCCTTACTCGGCAAGATGGATTTTTTCTATTTCCATTTTATTCACTCTGGCAACAATATAAGCGCGGCGTGAGTGCCGCCACACGACCGTCAGACATTGCTGTTTGTGTGGCGGAACTCAACGCCTCTATCCCGCGTGTTTTAATTGAAGATTATCCTTCTATAACGCAATATGAAATGTTAATAATACAAACTACCTTTGAAATTCTATGCTTTTTTGCAAAGATGGATCGACGCAGTAATAAAAAAGCTTTCCGGTTATATTTTGCTTAATTTTTTTTTCTATTAGCTCGTATAGACAATTTTCACGTTAAAATTCAATAGTATTTTATTATCTCTTGAATGAGTTTATGAATTTTATTATTTTCATGAAAACAGATAGTCTTCACATTATATTTTATCCCTTTTCTTTCTCTATTTCATGCCTATTCTAACACATTTCGTGAACATTGCGCCTTACAAAGACACGAACATAACAATACCAAACATAATCTTATTTACCACAATCCCAATAACGTTATTTACCGTTGATTGCGGTACAGAACTACTTCAATAAGGCACAGTCAGTTCATCAATTATTTACATCTATAAATTACCCTTAGATTATATAGTTAACAGCATATTATATGTAAGCTTGCGTATGACAAAGTGGCACATTTAACGTTAAATTATGGAAGTACAACTTTGTTGAGACCTAAGCAAATTATTATAGGATTTGTTGTTTTAACAAGAGAATTTTAGTGTGAATTTCAACTTTATAATTTTACTAAAAGAGATTTATAGCTGTTCAGTTTTGCACGGTTTCCTCCTATCACTAGGATAAAAAATCAAATATAGTGGTTAAGATGCGTGTTTAATAACACTAACTCATCTTCACAAATATATTTCGAAAAGCAAAGGTTGTGTTAATTATTTAATTTTTAAAATTCTTCGAAGCGTATTCGGACAGCATTCTACGTCATTGTAGACCTCACCAATATTTCATAAGCAGTTCCCCTTATAATATAGACCGTTGCCGTTACATGGAACAGCTCTGGTTTACATCATATTCATCATCTAAGACTACTCTATTTTTACAATAGACTAACTATACATACACATACTAAGTATGTATAGTTCCAGTGAATTTTTCATTATTACTTCAACTATTGTGAAACATGCATGTATATTTTAATATGTATTTATTACAGGTATATTGTGTGTTCTTAATTGCAGTTGCGTTATTAAAGAGTAACTATAATTTATCATATAAAGAGCTATAACTAATGAGAGCCTTCGTGGCGCAAAGGCATAGCATCTGCCTTTCAGCGAGACGGATTGTGGGTTTGATTAACAATTTAAATTTCATTTTAATATGACGATAATAATGACTAAGGGAATTTCGTAGTGATTTATTTATGATTTAATCGTTTATGAGCTTCACATGAATATACTTCATTTGTGGTTAGAAAATGTACCAATTTGAAAATAAATTACTCAAAATTTTTTAGAAGTTCTACTTATTGCTATTAAAAAATATTAATAAAATAATGTAACTGGATAAAATGTACAGAAAAATTAGACTCAATCAAGATATTTTGACCTAAAATCGACCTTATTTATTTTATCATTTTCTGTACATTGATTGCTTTTTAAATATCATTAAGATGTGACCCGTATTTGAAAGCTGTCACCCGGTTTTGTAATGTGATTATATGACGAAATATAATTAAGTTGTACTACACGTTCCTGATACAATATCAAGTTACATATTGGTACTCTACCTTTATTTTTTTTATTTACGCTTCATTCATTTGTATGCAAATGACGTGAATTTTTTAATAACAATGCTATTAAAGTACGTTAAACTAATAAATAAACCATTAGACACTATACCTTTAACAAATTTACATTTTTGTATACAATTTAAATTATACGAGAAAACGGTTTAAAAGTTTTTTATGCTGGATTAAGTTGACGACATTGACATCACTAAAAGTGGTACCTACTCTATATTAATATCAAAATATTCCCATAAAATAAAGCACAAGTCGTTATAGATATATTACAGAATGCTTAGAATATAACCTTTCGAGAAAGCTTCGCTCTCGCCTGCGTGATACATAGAACATTATTTTTTTTCTTATAACTATGTCTAATATTCTTGTAACCTGTGCGTAATATAATATTTAGAATAGAAGAAGAGAAAATGACACTATATAAATAAAACGTATTTAAATGTAAATAATAATAATAAAGTAATTAAAATAACGGAATTTTAACATACTTAAAATTTTATATGTTTATCAAAAAAAATTCTATTGTACTAAACTTTCTTACTTACTAAATATTAAAATAATAATAAAATTATAGGATTATCTTGTTACTTTCTTATGTTGTTACTTAGCAATCTCTTTTTCTAAATTAACTCCATGTATCAGACTTAGTATTTCCACAATAATGGCTTGAATCCCACTAATCCCTGAAATCTCGCCATTAACGCTACTATTTTAGTTCTGTTTTTAGCTGGAAATAGCACTATAAAACGTGGCAACGTAATAAAATAAAAGCCTTATATCGTTGTTGAGCTCAGTCACAGGCTCTACCTGTAAACGAAGCGAAATGTGGATATCTAAACAGAAAGAATAAAATATCAAATTTCATTTACTCTGGCAACAAGAAAGAGAATAGTGTTGAGTTCCATTGCAACGCTTATAAATGAAGAATGTGGGAAAGGGAGTGTTTAAAACTGAAATTGAGCCGAATTCGTACTCATAAACCGTCGCGTTTACAGGTAAGCGCTACGCTTCTGCGTTACAAAAGTCCTCTTACAACTACTCATCATATAAAGAAAATCTCATCATATGTTATTAAGATCAAAGATTGGCATTTTTGTTATCAATAAGATTCGCTTCGTTTTAGTTTTTTCGAATATTACTCGGGGAAAATGTTTAATTAAGACGTCAGTTGGGAACAATATATATGAAGTCAATTGGAGGAGGAACTAATAGAAAATTTTTTATCATTCATTTATGAATTGTAATTGATTTTACCTATTACCAAAACATAGACGTATGACTAACAATGATTTAGAGTCAATTTTCAATTCAGCTGAAGACTGGATTACACTTTTTTTCAGCCTAAACTGAGAATGTTGCGTAAAAATAAGCTATTTCAATACTCGATTCAAATGCTCAAGACTTACTTGTACTTTCTTTAAAATAAGGTGAAGGTTAACTAAAGTGACATCTTAATTAGCCTGACCTAATTCTTTTATTTCTTGCAATCAGTGCTTGTATCGTACGTCGGTATTCATTCTATCGTGATTTTGAAATTAAAGAAAATTGTAAGTGTTCTACAGAGAGAAGCTTAAGTTTCGTCGTTAAAACGTCAAAATATTCCGACATAGAGTCATAGAGTGAAACTGTTATATTTAGTGGCACGAAATTACGTTTACTGTAATTTGCTAGAATAGTAAAATAAAAATTCACTCATTTCATTTCCCCAAGAGAAAATTGAATGCAATGTCAACAAATTTAATGCTGATTTACCTACATTGGATTTTTAAAAGGCACACTTAGGTTTTACTTATGTAAAGAAATTTAAGATTAATTGGAAGTTGTTATATGTGTCTGTGTGTGTTGTTGAATGTGTGTGGGGGAGGGAGGGGGATCAGTATATGTAGATATATAATAAACAACACGTGTCTTATAATTGTATGAATTGGAAAAAGATTAATTGAAAAAAATTAATAAAACTTTATTTTGCGATATGTTATTGATTAAATAAAATTATATTAAAATTGTATCTATACAATCACAATATCCGTGAATTAAACGCTCATAGCACTCTAAAAAAGTATATATTTAGTTTTACTATGAAAATATTACAGATTTCTGAAAACTGTTTTAATAAGAAATAAGAAAATGCAAATATTTTCCTTTCATACAGTCTTCAGATATTCTTAGAAATGAACCTTTGAGAGATTGAAAGATGTTGAGCTAAAATAAATATATTGAACGAGTGAAAGCGCTTTTCCCTAGATTGATTCAATGCAGGATGAAAATATGACATTTTCAATGTTGAAAACCTTTTTTGTCAAGCTACAGCGATTCCAATGTAAATTGTTGTGAAAATCGATATAAAATTATATTGCATTGGTTTTATATTCCATTCGTTTCCAAACCTTACTTGGCATATTAAAAAACAATAGACATAGAACCAAATAAATTATTGTTAAGACACTACTTACATACAAAGGCCTACAAAGATAGCAAATTAGAAAAAAAGTTATAAGCATATAGGACCTTAGAGGCACCTCAAAAAAGATAAATGGCCTAGCGGTCAGTGTCTACTTATTTGTAAGAGTCCATAGGTTTAAACGCATTATGAATCAATGGTAAAAAAAAAACATTTTTGTATTGCTTGCTTAATTTTCGAGATTGCATTAATCGTTAGATTTAGAGTTCAGAGTATGTTCAAACACCATATATGTATTATAAAATTAATAATTTTTTTGAGGACGTCGTAGTGCAGAAGCGTAGCGTCTGTCTATAAACGCGACAATTTATGAGTTCGATTGGGGAAGATTGATTTTTCTATTTTCATTTTATTTGCTTTGTCCCTACGGTTCCTGCAGTTCTCTCTACCTGTCCTGCCTTGTGGGGGATAAAAGCGTAAAGCTAATAAAAAATAAATAATATTCTTGTTTAAACATAAACAAACTAGTTAGTATAATGAAAATTTGAGCTTCCAAATCTAACCTAACTCTTTTTTCTTGATATTCTACTACAACCACTACTGCTGCAACTACCAATATTTAACACTACAATGTCCAAAAATATAATTCACATTTTACCGATAAATAATAATAATAAATACAACATAAGTAATAAGCTTATATTAAATTTCTGAACAAACTGGTTTTATAAAATGCTTCTTGATTTTCTAATACCGTTGTACAGGATATTACAAGATTTCAATAGCGTTAACTTAAGTGAAAACGAAGACGTAGTAAAAGAGACTAAGACTAAGAAGTCTACAACATAAATTCTATTATCTCTATATTCTAAAAAAAACATTTAAATTAGCTTGAGCTACTTTAAAATATAAGAGGATACTTAGATAACTAGAATATTTTTGTAAGAAAAAAACGTAACTGGCACGTCGCTTCTCATGAAACGTTTAAAGCGTGAAGTGACAGACATGAACGCTGAATATTTCCATAATGTGCAAGAAAAGCTTTTGACATTAAAAATCTTGTGTTACGTGTTAATATTATAGTGAGCGAGGCTTTATGGTATTTAAATTAATTTCCTTTCCCGCTGTTGTAAAACAAAGAGATTTCACATAAAGTGAAAAGGTAAAACAGAATTTAAATATTACATACGTATACTATATATATATGTATATACTAAATAAACTAAAAGTGTATATGTATATACATACACACATACGTACATACATACATATTTTTAAGGGGTAGTCAGAGAGAACGTAGCGTCAAACGCTGCAGTCTATTAAAAATTCAAATATAACACTTATAATGGGTATATTATAAATTTATTTCTATAAATATCAAAAGATATTTTAATTAATGGCTTTTACTTTGACGGAACAGAAATCACTGTGTAAATAGCGGAAAAAGTTGGCCATGAGTAAAACCTGACGAAGCCTGAAAGTTCTATTTGAAGCTTTTACTTAATTCATAGTATGAAAGCTTCCGGACCTTTTGCGAAATGCCTATTAGTAAATTGTTTTGTGAACCTTACTGTAATTGGCTTATTAAAAATTTATTTTATACTCAAACTTCAATACTATATACTACTATACTCCTACTAGACTAAATTTTGTTGATAACATATATTAATAAGCTACGGTACCTACTATTAAAGCTATAACGTTATATTCATAAATTCCTAACTCACCATATTATTATGATTATTTAGCCAAAAGAAGATAAACCAACATAAATTTAATTAAACTTTTTTGATTTTTTGAGTAATATATTTAAATATTGACTTTGTGCTCTTCTTTAATTTCATTTAATTTTAGTACAGAAATTATTGTCAAGATTTTATACTGATTGCAAGACATTACATATTTTATTTAATTTTTTTGAGGCAATTTTTTAACAGGGATAAATAAAATAAAATATATGTTAAACGATTTTTCACATATTATGAATTTATTGATATTTAATCTTATTGTCTATTTTAGTTCAGATAGGGATCCGTTTAATAAGAAATATCTTGATGCCAATTTTTATCTTTCGCCATATATTCAAAGAGAAAGTGTGACGATATCAAATTCCACGAAAATTACTGAGTAATACGTACTTATTTTTACGTTTAAGCTCAAACGTGGCAATCAAGAGATATGTAGGTACTCTCACATTTGTTTAGGCGGAGGTCAATCAATGTGTGTCAACAGGGACGATTACGCACGAATGGTTCGTACAAACTTTTTTCATTTCAAACGCTAATTAAAAATGTTTTTGATTTTTTACACATATATTCATATATTATAAAGCTAAAATTTATTTAAATTATTCTTTATATATATGTATGAACAAACATATGAAATATATGGAAAAGCTAAAGAAAGTGAGATTTCTTTCTTTATTATTAAGCTCTTACTTGTGAAATATGAAATAGCCATATGACACCGATTATTGCGATTATCTTGTTTAAGCAAACAGTCTTATCCTAATATTTAGGAGGAATAACAGCGTAAATATTTATTAATAAAAGTAATTTATTACTTTTTTGTAATATTTGACTAAGTTAAAACAATATTTCTGTAAACATCAATAATTTCTTCAATATTGAAATTGATGAAATTTCCAAATTGAACAATTATTTAATTGGTGTTAAAACAGGTCAAAAGTTATCAATTTATAGAAGGATAGTAAATAAATTTATTAAAATATAACAGCTTAAAATAACGAAGTATATTTATGTATCCCATACATAAATACGTACACAAAGGGAACTGCAGGAACTATACGAACCTAGTGTTAAGACACTCCGTTGCTTTGTTTCTGCTTTTTTCCGTCCCCGCTTTCCGCCTTTTTCGAGGCATTGCGTGTTGAGTGACGGAACTCAACGCCATGCTTTGCGTAGTTGCCGGAGCGAATGGAAATAGAAAAACCCATCTTCCTCGAGTGGGAATCAAACCCAGAAACCGTCGCGTTTACAGGCAGACGCTTACGCCTCTACGCTACAACGGTCTTCAAAAAAAAAATCATGTATTTATAGATTTCGTTAACATTAATATACATATAGTGAGTAAAAATATATTAACGCTACATATGGGTATATAGTAACAACACACTCCGTCCCATTCTCCTCTCTAAATCTCTCTACGAGTATGTTTATACTAGATTACCTACATACGATGACATTGAGAAATATTTGTTATTTACTTAGGCATGAAAACGCTATTTTAATTTGATACATTGAATTCTAATGAAAGTAATTTATCACGAGGCTACCTGAATTAATTACGAATTATAAAATTTTAAAAGCCTCCTATTTAAACATTGTGAGTGACATTTTGTGTTCGTTAACAGTAATTCATTAGGTGTTTGTAATTTAATATATATTGTAACTTGTCATATCATTTTAATTAATACTTTTATGTTATGATCAGACATAAAGAGATATTGTAAATATCATAAAGTATAACAAATATCTTTAGGTGAGGTAACCGTTCGTACCAAATCAACCTCCTTTTAAAAATCATCTAAGAGCTTTGACCACTTAGCTACATATTGTTTTCAGGCTTTCAATATTTCAGACACAATAAAAACCTTTCTTCAGCCACCATGTTTTTTTTCTATTTTTGTCTATTCCTCAACACTTAATGTCCGAAATTTTTTTCACAGTAGTATGGAATAAGAAATTAGCTAAATGATAGAACCTAAAGTATCGTGTTTGCAATTAAATCTGGAACAGTTTAATAATAGCAGTATAATTTTATTTTTGCTCATAGCAGGATAGTCAGGGAGAACTGCAGGATTCATAGGAACATAGTGTTAAGACACTCTGTTCTCTGCTTTTTGTGTTTTCAAGGTATTGCATGTTGGGTGCCGGAAATTAACGTCACCGTTGTGTAGTTGCTCGAGTGAAGAATATGGAAATGAAAAAATACATCTTCCCCGACGGGGATACGAACCCACAAACCATCGCGTTCACAGGCAGACGCTACGAAGACGATCCTTATTATAAAATAATCAGGATTTATAATACTTATATATTCTTTTCAAGCATACATTGTTTCCAATCCATCAAAAATCTGACAAATACTCGTAAAATATAGGGATTGTAACCAATTCGAAACGTTTGTTTCGAAATTTACCTGTAATAGGGTGAGTTTTATTTATCTCATACAAGACAAACAAAGATCGGTTTTCCTATTAGGGATATTTCGGGTTCGGCCTTGAGTGTTGTTCGTTGAAAGCAATTTTTATTAGAGCAAAATAAACATTTACATATTTTTTCATATGAAATATAATATTAATATGTTCTTTTCTAAATAAATTTCAATAATTGAATTTCTAAATATATTCTATCTAATTTTGTGTATTGCATACTAAAAATATTAAGCAAATATTAATTTAACTCTACCTATATATATATATATATATATATATATATATATATATATATATATATATATATATATATATATATATATATATATATATATATATATATATATATATATATATATATATATATATATATATATATATATATATATATATATATATATATATATATATATATATATATAAAATGTATGTGTCCGTCTGTGACTTCACAACATAATTTTGTTTTTGCAAATTCAGGCTAATATCTAGGATATCTGATTCAGTATGGCACTTTCATTGAAGAGTAAAGGAAGTATAGAGCAATAGAGCAATATATATAAAAAAGAACATTAATTAGTAATATCTACTGTTTACATAAAATATAGCTTAAAAATATATTATTTAAATTTATATATATAAAACAGAACCTTTATAGGATCATTGCTTGTCCGCCTGTCTGTCGATCTGTTTGTTGTTTATGGTATGGTAGATGTGTTAAGCTGAAATTGTTGTTAATTCTACTGGGATATATAAAATAGAACATTTATTTAAACCGGCAACGGTTTGTTATGTGTACGTTTTATTTTAGATTTTACGTGAAACCCTTTATTTTGAAATAAATTAAAATATTTTTTTTTCTCTTTGTTACAGTGTCACAAACATATTCCTAGTGAATCTATCCGTAGCGGATCTCCTAGTTACGCTCTTCTGTATGCCGGTACAGATTGCGA
Organism: Dione vanillae; assembly: GCA_037178615.1. Classification (NCBI taxonomy): domain Eukaryota; kingdom Metazoa; phylum Arthropoda; class Insecta; order Lepidoptera; family Nymphalidae; genus Dione; species Dione vanillae. Next base: position 31,662 of record JAZFAU010000459.1, on the reverse strand, counting down.
AGTCAGTCACTATACTTTGGTACTTCGGCGAAGTCATGTGTAAAACGGTCAACTTTCTACAAGGTAAGCTTATATGAAACTTTTATTATAATTTCTTTTGCTTTTAGAACGATTGTATCGAAATATATAAATAGGTGCCTCCTCCTACATTGAATGTCTTATAAATGAAGAGCAATCTGAAATATTAATTCGAAATTCTCAAAACATTAAATTTAACAATAAAAAATACTTCCTTTGTAAAAAATCTACGATATCATTTTTACACCTTCTTCCAAAGTTCTAGATTTGTGTACTTTGTTTAAAAAGTGTGGAGTCGTCCCCATCTTTGCCTGCTTGAACTACACTATTATTTGTTTATTAGCATTCGTTTATCATTAATTGTATATTATATAACTTTTAAACTGTCCAATTTTATTTTAATTTCTATATCTTTTTTTGGTCTCTTTGCATGTAACTCGAACAACCATCCACAAACTTCCATATTTATAATAAAATTATTAAGATACTTTGACGCTAATTTCAATGGGGAAATAACTCAAAAGTTACATTTAATGCAAGTGTTCTTTTTGCCAATCTCATAAATTGCGAGAGATTTATTCAAATGAAAATGTCAGAAGATTCGCTCAATGACACAAAGTACAATTTATTTCAAAAGCTTAAGCTAACTAGCTAGTTAGTTAGTTAATAGACTAGTGGTTCTATGGGTTAGTGTGGATTAATAATTATCATTTCCTATTTAAAATGAATTTAATATTAATACCATAATAATTTTATTATTATTATTTCTCAAGCTTCTTTGCTTGTAAATTTACATAGAAGTTGTGAAAATAATTCAATTTTTTTTATTGCTTCACGCTTTAACCCGCACACGGCAGGGTAGGCAGAGGGAACTGCAGGAACCATATGAACCTAGTGTTAAGACACTCCGTTGCTTAGTCCCTGCTTTATCCGTCCCCGCTTTCCGCCTTTTACGAGGCATTGCGTGTTGAGTGGCAGAACTCAACGCCGCGCTTTGCCTAGTTGCCAGAGCGAAGAAAATGGAAATAGAAAATCTTCTTCTAGTGGGAATTGAACCCAGAAACCGTCGTGTTCACTGGCAGACGCTTACGCGTCTGCGCCACGACGTTTCTCAATAAATCAATTACTTTAATATATTATCTAATATGAATGATTTAGAGATTACCGCATTTAAATTTGTAGAGTACACATTATACATGTATCATGTTTCGATGGAAAGAAATTCAAATTATAAAATACAAAATAAAAAAGTACTTTTTTACCAAATTGTGACTTGAATATACGATGACGTCAGCTTAAAATGACAATATACTCTACAAGAGGATCTCCAAAATGTCATCGAAGAAATGAAGGTTACACTAATTAAAAGCTTTTTGTTTATTATCTTATTAAATAACTTTCTTATTTAGCTTCACGCTTTATCCCGTTCATAGCATGGTAGACAGATTGAACCATAGGGATCTAGTTTTAAGACACTCCGTTCCCTGCTTAACGCCTTTCGAGGAGTTACGCATTGAGTGGTGGAACTCAAAGCCGCGTTTGTCTAGTTGCCAGATGGAAGAAAATGGAAATGAAATAATCTATCTTCTTAAAAAATTCGTACAAAATATATGTTGTTATAGAATATATTACTGTGACGTAGTCAAGTTTCCTGTGCCCATTCAGCGTATAATAATTTTCATAACCTCTTTCTGTTACATAAATACGAGTGTATAATAATATAATATAATAATATGTATAACCATGGAGAAAACAACTGTGCTATTAAATAGGTGTATATATATATATATATATATATATATATATATATATATATATATATATATATATATATATATATATATATATATATATATATATATATATATATATATATGTGTGTGTGTGTGTGTGTGTGTGTGTGTGTATATGTACCTATATATATAAATTCTCTTTTAGTGGGATATGAACCTACAAATCGTTGAATTTATACACAGATATTATGCCTCTGCGCCACGACAGCCTTCGAATAAGATAGATAATATACTAAAAAACCGACTTAATATGCTCAAAATCAGCTTTTCATATTTCTTAAGTTTGCAGAAGCGATGAAATATTATAGATCTTTAACTCTGAGAACATCGTTTGGTGCACATGTTAGAAATGGATTTAGTAAAATATTCCAAAGTACGTAGAATCTTGAGTACGTTTGACTTTCAAGATAATGTATTATATTTTACAAAACTTTATTACTATTAACTTAATAACGATTGCTAACTAGAATATATTATTTGTTTTCGTTAAGGAATATAGAAAGTTATTACTTTTATAAATATAACATATACTTTATAGTACTAATAAAAAACGCATAACACACTCTATATACTTTGAAGACCATAGAGGCGTAGCGTCTGCCTATAAACGTGACGTTTGTGGATTCGAGTCCCACTTGGGGAAGATAGATTTTTTCGTTTCCATTTTCTTCACTCTGGCAACTAGAAGAGGCGTGGCGTTGAGTTCCCCGACTCAACGCGGACTCAAAGGCGGAAGGCAGGGAACATAGTGTCTTAACGTTAAGTTCCCAAGGTTCCTGCTTCCATCTGCCTACCCTGCTATGTGCGCGATAAAGCGTACAGCTGCAAAAAAATGTAAGTTAAATTTATTATTTTCGTAATATTTTAATTTAAGTTTTTGTTAAGGAAAATGTTGTTGCAGACATATACTTATTAGTACTAATCAAAAACACGTAACGTAACGTAACGTATGTGTAATACGTAATATATACATAAAAATGTCAATATATTTATAGGAGCTATTTGGTATAATAAATCTTTTACATTGCAGTATATTAAAAATCGCGCTATACTACTAATATATGTTGTGATTTGTTATTTTGTCACTTAATTGTACTGTAATTTATTGATATTTTATTATTATTTGTATAAAGAAATAAGATATTGTCTTGAATGTCACTCGTTATTTGTCTATCAAATAATTTTAATATTTGTAATATCCGATGTTATAAGAATTTATTAATTGCTATAATTGATTTTATATTTTATTATGGAGTTGTATTTCAAAAATTAAATTATAATAGTTTAGTTGGCAACATTAAATTGTATCGGAAGAGGTCAACTATGTGGGGGTATACATAAAGAAGTATAAATATTTGATCGACTATTCGGGGAGGATCATTCTGAACAGAACGTTAAGCAGTCATGCTGTAGCTTTTGATATCTGAATTGTACTCAGTATTAATAAATGTAATTGAAGAAGGAACCTGGTTTGTTTCATTACATATAAAAGATCCATAATTAATATATTGAGATATTATAAAAGAAAATATTGTAAAGCATTCCTAGCACATATATATCATGAATGAATATCTAATTCATTCATGATTGCATCCAGCAATAGTTCTAGCGACGTATAAGAATTTCTACGTCTTCTGACATAAATATTTGTCCATCCATTTGGATGAACATATAACTTTTATTACAATCATAATATATTGCAGTTCAATAAAACGTATACGTAACGTAAACGTCCGTAGCTATGATACAACTAGGATATAATTTCTACTCAGGTAAACAATACGTTTTTAGATTTTTTACTGGACTTTAACTGAGTAAAAGAAAACAATTTATTACTAAAAGACTTAAAAGTCTTGTGCTTGCCAATTAGGTTGGTCTGAAAGAAAATTGCGTTAAATCACTCTGTTCTCCACTTTTCTCTTAAACTTGGATTATCATTAACCAGGAACCAGATTCTTACTGCCTACCTAGATTTTTAAAATAAAATAAAAATAATATATAAAATAAATAATACATAAAATAAAGTAATAGCAAAATAACCAATTTAATATTACTAGTAATATGATTCTTTTTAAACTCGCGGTGTTAAAGTATGCTCAAGACCATACATGCTTGCGGGAATCTAGACTAAAGCGCCATCTATGATTCTGAACTAGTCTTTAAGTCGGAAAAGTCAAGACTTTTTTTTTTTTAGCTTCACGCTTTATCCCGCACATGGCAGGGTAGGCAGAGGGAACTGCAGGGACCGTAGGAACCTAGTGTTAGGACACTCCGTTGCTTAGTCCCTGCTTTCTCCATCCCCGCTTTCCGCCTTTTTCGAGGCATTGCGTGTTGAGTGGCGGAACTCAACGCCGCGCTTTGCCTAGTTTGCCAGAGCGAAGAAAATGGAAATAGAAAAATCCATCTTCTCCGACTGGGGATCGAACCCAGTAACCGTCGCGTTACAGGCAGACGTTGCGCCTGTGCGCCACGACGGTCAAGATACATTGAATTCATTATGCATAAATCCAGAATATTACTACGTTCCAGTTCTTATAAGTACTCTCCTATACATAATTAAATATATTATTTAGTAATGTATTTACTTTAATAATAAAGTGTGTTTTATTTGACATTTCTAAGTAATGTTAAAGTAAACACAAAGTCATCAAAACGAAATTAACCATTTTCAGGCGACAGTAATATACGCTAAGTACGTATGTAGTTACTAATGTGTTTACACGTGGGTGTGCTGTTGTTTTTTGCGAAAGTTTAACTTCTTACTATATTAAATTAGGAGTGACGGTCCCAGTATATATTTAATACATTGAAAATTTTTATTTTTTGAGGGTCGTCGTGGCGCAGAGGCGTAAGCGTCTGCCTGTAAACGTGACGATTTGTGGGTTCGATTCCCACTCGGGGAAGATGGATTTTTCTATTTCTATTTTCTTCGCTCTGGCAAAGTAGGCAAAGCGGGGTGTTGAGTTCTGCCACTTAACACGCAATGCCTCGAAAAAGGCGGAAAGTGGGGACGGAGAAAGCAGAGACTAAGCAACGGAGTGTCTTAACACTAGGTTTATATAGCTCCTGCAGATCCCTCTGCCAACTATGGAATATGTGGGATAAAGCGTTAAGCTAAAAAAAAACAAGAAAATTTATATATCTTAATAAATATCTGTATATATTCTTGATATATATGTATATAAGAATGAATTATGTGAGTTGAGCGAAACTAAACGCCGCATATTCGTATTTATGTATTTATAAGTACACATACATACATATATGGCAGTGGTATAGAGTCCATATAACACTATTTCCATCGGATTACATTTTGTCAATGTTTAAATTAACCAAATTTCAAGAAAGAAGAGGTTTTTTGTTCCAATATAATAAACATATTGTTTTTCATATATATGATCCGGTATCTCCGTTATTTAAAATCGATATGACTAAAATTTTTGTTTTTTAAATACCCTGTCAAAGATCGAGGGATAACTTCTTATTTTATAGATATTTTTAAAACAATTTAAAAGTAGTCATCAGTCTTGACACTTTTAATAAGCTAATGACAGCAAGAAATACAACTATTTAGTAATTACGAATTTTCTAGACATTGAGAGGATTTTAAAAGTATTAAATTATATTCATGCAAGGTTTTTAACTTTCAACTTTAGCTAATAAGAAACTTAGTTAATTGCAGTGCCTATTGCTATTCAAAATAAATCGATAAGTTCACTTTTTACTGGGCTTTAAAATGGAGAAGATTTCAAATCGATTGTGTGTTTGTTTTTTTATTATGCCAACAAAAGTCAATAGATATACTGGCATACAATAAGTAGGTGACATTTATTAGTAATTTCTTTTTGTTTATTCTAAATAAATCAAAATATCATTTTCTATTTTTCTATTGGCATTGAAGTTTATACATATAGCTTTGCTTTGAAGTCTTTTTAATTTTTATTAACAATAATTTCATATCACTAATTTATATAACTATGGACATTCTATGGAAAAAAGTAGAGATAATAGCTATGTTTAAAATACAACCCTCTGATTTTAATATTAAAGTTATCATTCACACAGATCAATGTTTCATAGACATTGTACTTGTACACGAGTTTCACTAAAAGTGAATAACCTCTCGCAAAAGCGAGGCACGACTTTAATTAACCAACTTACGTGCACATCTCATTTAGACACATAATGAGATGTCTACTCCTTAGCCAAAACTTCAGACAATTATAATAGGCTATATATAAGGTATATGAAACAATAATTTACTTGGCATATACTTAATGCTTAGTGGTAATAATATGTACCTAGATTGGAAAGACGTAGGTTTATATTCGATCGCTGATTGAAATAATAAATATTAAAAATTATAGCTGTGATGTATGTCTTCATCAATAATATATATTGATATATATATATATATATATATATATATATATATATATATATATATATATATATATATATATATATATATATATATATATATATATATATATATATATATATATATATATATATATATATATATATATATATATATATATATATATATATATATATATATATATATATATATATATATATATATATATATATTTATATATATATATATATATATATATATATATATATATATATATATATATATATATATATATATATATATATATATATATATATATATATATATATATATATATATATATATATATATATAGATATATATATATATATATATATATAGATATATATATATATATATATATATATATATATATATATATATATATATATATATATATATATATATATATATATATATATATATATATATATATATATATATATATATATATATATATATATATATATATATATATATATATTTACTAAATTGATACGATTATGTTGTAAAAATTCTTAACTTCAGCTTGACGCTTTATTCCACACGTGGCAGGGTAGGCAGAGGGAAAATCAAAAACCATAGGAACCTAGTGTTAAGACACTCCGTGTCCTGCTTTCCGCATTTTTCAAGGCATTACGTGTTTTGCCTAGTTTCCAGAGCGAAGAAAATAGGAATAGGGACAGAAATAAAAAAATCCAACTTTCCAGTATTCCGTATGGGAATCGCACCCACAAACCGTACTAAGAGTTTTAGAAATATAAAGATAAAGATACCACTTTGTTCTTTGTTCTTCCAAATACAATAAAAACTAAACCTTTCATTTCAGGCGTAGCAGTAGCGTCCAGCGTGTTCACTATCACGGCAATGTCAGTGGACAGGTATCTCGCTATCACGCAATCCCTCCGCCAGCCGTGGATGCCTTCACGTCGCGGTGCGTGCAGTCTCCTAGCGGCTTTATGGCTGGTCTCGTTAGCCATATTCGCGCCGTTACTGGCCGTTGCGGCCGTTGAAACCGTTATGGTGCCAACATTGAATAACAACGAGAATGGATCTGTAAGTAAAGTGTCGTTTTTCCACTATTATGGTTTTATCTTGTAGATTTTTCACAATTTCTATTGGTTTATAAATAGCTTAAAAATTTATTTATTATACTAATGTAATCAATTTAGTAGAATTTACATGTAATTCGAATTATCTACATGATGAATTCGATTAAAAATAAAAACGTATTAGTTAAAGGCGAGCAATATTCACGCACGGAGTGTTCCGTAGTAATTTCTTGTTTGTAGGTATTCCGCTGAGAAAATCTTTAGGTATAAAACGTATTATTATTTACCAGTTTTGCTTCTTTTTTAAAGACAAATACCCCATGAATATGGGTTCAATGAAAGAAACATTTTTGAGTTTCAATTTTAAATAGTGGCGCAGAGGCGTAAGCGTCTGCCTGTAAACGCGACGGTTTGAGGGTTCGATTCCCTCTCGGGGAAGATGGATTTTTCTATTTCCATTTTCTTCGCTCTGTCAACTAGGTAAAGCGCGGCGTTGAGTTCCGCCACTCAACATGCAATGCCTCGAAAAAGGCGGAAAGCGGGGACGGAGAAAGCAGGGACTAAGCAACGGAGTGTCTTAACACTAGGTTCATAAGGTCCCTGCAGTTCCCTCTGCCTACCCTGCAATATGCGGGTTGAAGCGTGAAGCTATAAAAAAAAAATAAAAAAATAAAAAATTTAAGTATGGGGAACCAAACTTTGTTATTGATATGATTTGTGATTGTTTGATTCAGCAAAATAGTTCATAGTTTACATGGGACAATTTTTAAAAAAAAAAAAAACGACGGTACACCGGCCTGACAGACCTGATGAATCTACAAGTGGCGTTTAATGCCTTTTTGGCTCTACCTCTATTAGAGGTAAAGAATATATAACCTCCCTAACCAGGTTTTAATTTCATATCCTGCGGACGTTATTATTATTTATATAAAAATAATATTCTCTCATTAATTTTCCCTATAGTGAAGGTACGTGATGTCAAACTAAAACTTATGTGGTTTCATTGTAAAAACAAATTTTATATACACAATTTTACAATTTCTAACAAACTTTTTCATTGGGCTTTTACAAAAAAAAATGTATAACGAAAAAGTAATTTAGAGTTGGAAACGTTCCTACTCGTATATAAATTTAATTTTTTTCCCATAAAATAACGACGAAATTTTCGCCAATACCTTAAAAGAGGTACAAGTCATGTTTAATAAGTTTTGAGAAAAGGAATATTAGGACATATTTTTTACTATTAAGTAGCCACAATTCCTTCAATTGTATCTATATCCCTATACAAAAAAATACGATAAAAAGTTTAATAAGGTTTTAAATTCAAGCTCTCTGTCCTACCACATTGTGACGAGAAAAGTATAAGCAAAAAAGCTTTAATAAATAACATCCAAAAAATGTTATATAAGATCCAAAGGGGCGCCAAACACGTCTAGTAACACGATGGATGGCTTGTATGACGTGGATTCAACACACGTTCCCCAACAAAAATACAGGGCAACGGAATTAAAAACAAAAAAATACAATCTACCACCACATCATATGAAGTGGGAACTTAGTACTACATACTATACAGATTTTTCAATCTTCAGTGATCGCAAATATTAATTCATTTTATATGACAATTATGAGAGGGCCGCCAGCTCAGATTTAATAGACTCTAATTTCAGAAATCTCGTTACGTAAGACTGTGCGATTTTGTAATCTTCCAAATGAAATACGGCTGGTTTTAAAACTGGCAATCAACTTTTATGCTATCTTTGCTATACGAATTGGAGGCGGAATTTAAAGTACTCTGATATTTTAATTAACATATAAGGCTGTTGTAGGCGCGCAGCGACATACGGTGTTGTATAAACTACAAATTGTAGGTTCGATTTCCAGTCAGTAGTATTGAAGGTTCTTTCATACTTTGGTAAAAGGAAGCTTTATCTCTTGCCAAGCGAGTTAGTCGAGAAACTAGTGTTTGTGTGACTATTTTAACTGTCCCTACACTTCGAGAGATTTGTAATTTGACGAAGCTAAACGCTGCATCCTCTTACTAGTATTTGCTTTATATTAACAGTATATTTCTCTACTCGTTTCTTAAGTTTACAAAACAATTATAAAACCAACAAATCAATATGGGCAAAGAGTTTCTGCTTTTAATAGCCAATAATCCGTAACAAGCTAAAAAAGTGTATTAATTAAAGTGCTTAAAGAATCCTCATTTTACTTTAATTACGTCATCTTCATATTTTTACATAAACGTTTTTATTTTAGCACCCTCTAGGTCGCTCTAGATGTTAGTACTTTTTAAAATAATTGTATAATAAATAAGCTTACATTTCCTAGAATTACACAACAACTATCCCTAATTACAGCCACTACTCCGTTCCACTGACTTATGGTGTGATTTTTTATGAAAATTTCTCGGTATAATGATTTATTGATAATGAATAATATTATCGTATAAATTGCCACATTTTAACTTAAGAAAAATATATTTTTTTTACACTAAAACATTGTACATGTCAAGTGAGACGCGAGGCGGACCGATCATAGTTCAGGACAAGTTGACACATCGGTCGTTACCATTTTCATATTTGACTCCGAGCCGCACAACCTAATTTAAGACGTGTCACGTCAAAAAATAACTACGAAAAGCTTAAACGGTGCTTGTACTATAGGCCTAAAGGATGTAATGACATTACATTCTCTAATGATATGGTAACGCAAATACATAATATCCAAGATTATTCGTTACTTTATAAAATACCGAAACAATCAAGCTTTTGTAAATGATTGTTTTGTGTTAAAATTATTATTTAAGCTTCTTTGCCTATTAAATAATAAAAAAAAAAACAATGTCTTGCTGTAGCGAAGGGTCAACATAATTCTCAACGAACTGTGGGAAGTTAGAAAGCTCTATTCCGTTTTCTTTGAGACACTGCGTATTGAGCGGCGGAACTCAACGCCGCACTTGCTTAGTTACCATAACGAAGAAAATGGAGATGGAATAATCGATTATCGAAATCAAACTCAAAAAAACTAATTAATAACAATTAATAGCTAAATTAATAATTAATTTAAAATGCATTAACGCTCACCTTCACTGTCCGAGCTCCTCCCACTACCTAACCAAATTCGAAATGATTCCGCTAATGCCGCTTTTGAAGTACGTTCTAGAAATGTATTAGTAATCGTTCTAGACTGGCCGAGATCTTTTAGTAAGCTAAAGAGAGATTTCGCTATTATACCTCTCGCTCCTACTTCCACCGTGTATGAATTTACTCTAAACCTATTCCTGGTCAGTTCGTTAGGAAGCTCGAAATATTTATTAAGTTTGAAGTTATGACTTTTAAGGATATTAGTCGCCCACGGAACTGTAAGTTCTACCAGAACTACGCGTTTTAGGTTTCGAGAATAAAGAAAAATATCCGGTCTGGATGACGAAACACCAATGTCCTCAGGGATTTTATACTGTTTCTCATACGTGTCCATCAAAAGAGTATAATCAGGAGCTGGATCTAATATTGAGAAAGGTTTTTGTGTGTATTTTTTAACAGAACCTTCTTTCACAAACTCTATTAAACGTTTGCTGGTTGTAATGTTTCTCTGTGCTCTTGCTACTGAAAGACGGCTTCACGTATAATTTCTAGTACCTTATCATGGCGCCGCGAGTATTGACCACTTTCCAAGAGTACCCTACACCCCACCAGCATATGTTTAGCTGTCCCCACTGCCTCTTTACAGATGTAGCAAGATTTATCGGTAGCTTTACCCCATCTTAATAAATTACTTTGATCTGGAAGAGTCATTTGGAACGCATTCATAGAATTTTAATAGTGCTGGAGACCAGTCATGAATTAGGGTGCGCCATTTTAAAGCTAAAGGGATACAGAATTCTCCTAGAGCTAGCCACTCGTTTTGCATTTCTAAGCCCATTGTGTGCACCTTATACCTATCATTCTCGTCTTGCCGAATAAAAGATTTTATTATGTCCATATCTTGAACTTTCCTCTTTGATCCTTACCCTACTTTACTTGATTGTGCTCCTATCATAAACTGTTTATGGAACTGAAGTCTTGACTCGAGCTCTGGGACACTTCTGTCTTTTGGAAGTGAGGTAACAATCTCATTTTGTGATTTTCCCAGAATATGTGTTTTGGCAACTCTTAGATGTTTATAGAGCTCCGATGGTTTCTTTAATCTCAACCCAAAATTATTTTTTTTCCTAAATAAGGTTGAGGTGTCTGCCGAATGCGCTAGCCCAAGCCAAAACTTCAGTATCTTTATGACGCTTGCATCTAGCTTAGCCAAGAGGGTTTTATTAAAATCATATACGAGGAAAGGCTAAATCAGACGTGATGTTTGAATTGTCGTAAATCCAAACTTTTTTGACATTACTTATAGGTTGATGGTCTACCTTTTCAAGATCTGTCAAAAAGCTGTCGACTAGTACATCTAAAGATGGAGTACGGCCTTTGTAATCTATTTTCTTGCCGAGAAATTTAAAAAGTGCCGCTTCTTAAACTATAGAAATGCTTTTACCATCTATTTTAAGTCCCGGATCGTATGAGGTGTATTTAGTGTTTCGTCTACCCAGACATAAGCAGTGACACTTACTAGGTTTTGTCTTCATTCCCTTCGTCCACGCATAAAACTCATCCACTTCATCCAATAGCAGCTGGCATTGCTTTGGATTCCTAGTAAGTATCGCGAGATCGTCCACAAAAGCAAGAATGGACTCTGTGTATTTATTGTTTAACTTAAACTGATAGCCCCATTTTCTCTCATGTTTAATTAAATTATCTATTAAAATATTTATGATGATAGTAAATATTATTGGGGATAAATAACAACCCTGGAAAAGACCTACTCTATAGCTTAAAGGTTTTGAATTACCGTTTTTTGAGGTTATAACGAATTTTAATTTTGAATAGTATGACGCGATTATGTTACTTACTATTTTAAAAAAGTTATACCATTTTAAAGCAAACATCAATAGATCGTGTTGTACTGATCCGAACGCGTTTTCTAAATCTATCCAACATACCGTAATTTGCCTCTCATACTTTCTGGCATCTTTTAAGCTTTCGGTTAACAAAGTATTATGCTCCAGGCATCCAGAAATTCCAGGTAGAAACCCTTTCTGATAGTTCGGCCTGAAGTACCTATTGCTAATCATAAAATGGGTCGTTTTCGTTTGAAATATTGAGAAAAAGATTTTAGACAAAGTATTCGTAAGAGCAATCGGCCTAGTATCCTTTGGATCTGTTACCCGGTCTTTTTTGGGAATGAGGACAAATACCGTTTCTCCAAACGACGTAGGTATTTGCTTTCTTGACCAGATTTTACCATATAAGTTGTGGAGGTATTTACGAACAGATGAACATTTTTTGTAAACTATATAGGGGATACCATCAGGACCTGGAGCTGATTTAGATGGTTTCTTTTTGATGTGATTATTTATTTCCTCTAAAATTGGTGGGTCAATTTGAAAGTCAACGTGAGAAATCTCTGGTCGTTGGTTTTTTGGCTCCATATATAGCCTTTCTATATTAGGCACTTCGTATGTGCGTCTATAATATTCATAAATTGCCTCATCGGTCAAGAGAAGCTTACATCTATCTTCCTTAAAAATGTTTTTTTGAGTACTCAAAAGGATTTTTATCGAAAGCAACCTCGTGTTTTGTCCGATCGAAATTTCTCTGACGTTCCGCGATCTGTATCGATATACCCTGAATTAATTTCAAGGTTGACCGTAGCGCCCTAGACAATTGGTGACTAAGATAATTATCGCCTAGAGCTTTGGCCGCACGAAGATTCGTTTTTAACTCTCTTTTTATCCTCCTCATTTTCGACTTGAACGCGTTTTCTTTGTCTTTACGAGCGTAATGATTTGAAGGTGGATATATTTCGCTGAAATAGTCATAAATAGTTTTTTTGGAAAGTCACTACTTGCATGTCTAACTCCTGCTTCGAGCCCGGATGCTCTAACAGGACCGCTAATCGTTCGTCGTGTACTTTCCATGTCGATTGCTTTAAATTGGGAACGCTAAGACACCTCCGGGTGGAAAAGGACTCCTGATATTTTTACCTCAATGGCTCACGATAGTCGAAGAGCTTACCGACGACTGTCGTGCTTCAACACCATCATGTGTTTTAAGATGTTTAATATACCAGGCTCTTCTCTTGTAATTTTTCCCGCACGTGGGGCATTTCAAGACCGTATAAATTTTGTAAATTTTTCCTCTATTTTTATCGATATATATTGGATACTAAAGTATCGAATCCATTTACATCTTAGATATATATCTTTGCTACTAGTGTCTACCCTTTCCATAACTTACCTCTTAATATAATCGATATTATAATAATATTCCTTCACAGAACATAATATATTTTCGTTTTTAATATAAATATTACGAAAATAAAAATATATTACATAGTATATTCTTTTTTCCTTATAACTAAGTATGTTTCTGTAAGTATTACAATTTCAAAACTTTCCTTCTTCGTTATCGGATTGGCAAAACTTGTACATAATAGATCTTATATTTTGCTTTCGTCAAACGATATTACTTTGCTTCAGTAATTGTTCAGAAAAAAGCTTATTAGTTTAGTTTCTGAAGCTATGTTTTCCTTAAGTTATTTATTATTTTACTTATACGTCTCCCACGCTGTGTGGGGTGAACAAAGGGAATGAGTACTTATACCACACGTTTTTTACATAATATAAGTATAAAATAAGATTGGACCTGTAAGCCTGAAAAAAAGAAATGAACTATTATAAATAAAGGTATAAACTGGAATACCGAGTATTGAGAACAGAATATAAAAAATAGCTTCATATGTTTTTTCAAATAACACTCCGTTCCGTCTTCTATATCTCATATAGTATTTTGTAATTTTCTTTACTCCGGTGTATGAAGAGAAAGACATGCATCAATGCAAATGCATTGTTAATAAAATTAAAAATGGTAAAAACGGTAATGTTATACAATTATATACCCATTGCTTGCCTATTTCATTTATAAATTACCCAAAATATATATAATTTTTTTCTTATTAGAATCTGATCATTGAACTTAATTATGTGGTATTTCATAATATACGTCTTTTAGACGTATGTTTTGAGCTTTACGTCCTGTATTTATCTACTTTAATAATAATGATAATAATGAATGTACGCACTCAATAATTGTTTATTTTATGTACATAGGCATAGGTTACTTTAATATGAGACTGACTTTTGTATTCATCTCTATATGAATACGTCATTGTGGTTTATTACAACAGAAACTGGCTGTAACCTGACAGTGGTTTCGATTCCCACTAGATAGAATTAATCATTCTGTAGTTTATAATAGACAGTTTTTGGCTTTTTGAGAAAGAGTGTTAAAGTAGTTAGTGTTGAGTATTAAATTTATCTATAAATTATATATATCTTAAAATAATTATATTAAAATTTATATATATCTCAAGTTGTGTGGAGAATACGTAGGAGTTGAAAGAGATAACTTTACCCAATTACAGAATGCATGTAATGATAAATCATAAATTGTTTTCGTTTATCTTCTCAAGAAAGACTGACGGACTTAATTTATTCATATTATCATTCATATGCTGACTTGGTAGAATGTAAAGTAAGGAGTATTTTATCGCTCAAAATCAAAACGAACACATTTTTAGTTTAATTAGGACATATTACAAGTATATTCAAAGCCCGGCGTTGAGTTCCCCCACTCAACACGCAATGCCTCGAATAAGGCGGAAAACGGGGACGGAGAAAGCAGGAACTAAGCAACGGTGTGTCTTAACACTAGATTCATATGGTTCCTGCAGTTCCCTCTGCCTACCCTGCCATGTGCGGGATAAAGCGTGAAGTTAAAAAATATTACAAGTACCCTAGAATAGCAAATTTATATTGAAACATAAGTAGCATCAGTCTTTCAGAAAGCTACCACCGGCTCAGAAGACCTATTCTGGGAAAAGCCCACGAGAAACCACTACTGTGTCTACCATTTTTTTTAATTATTTCTCCTTATAATACTTTGCTATGTTGTTATACCTTGCAATCCGTGTTATAACTTCGTTATATAACGTGAATTCATTTTTGATTTCACTATACATAGAAAATGTTTTGTCTATCTATTTATTAAAATGTACAAAATAAATAAATTTAAGTAAGTTATAATACAAGTTACTTAAGTTTATGTTACAGTGAAGCTTTTCAGTTTATTTAGAAGATAAATTGTAAAGTAGCTTGAAGTAAGCTTTAACTTTAATTTAAGGACTTCCAAGAACCATTTTCTTCATCAAATTAGAAAAATATACAACATAAGAAAGATATTTCTAAGACACACATACACACACAAACATATATATATATATATATATATATATATATATATATATATATATATATATATATATATATATATATATAT
Organism: Dione vanillae; assembly: GCA_037178615.1. Lineage (NCBI taxonomy): Eukaryota > Metazoa > Arthropoda > Insecta > Lepidoptera > Nymphalidae > Dione > Dione vanillae. Next base: position 15,965 of record JAZFAU010000459.1, on the reverse strand, counting down.
ATATATATATATATATATATATATATATATATATATATATATATATATATATATATATATATATATATATATATATATATATATATATATATATATATATATATATATATATATATATATATATATATATATATATATATATATATATATATTAATATATGGTGTAATGATACGCATTATTGCCACATTATTACCAAAATAACGCTAAAAGTCATTTATTTTCCAAACGTTTGTACAGACACAAATTGAGTTAGAACACGCACTACTAACATACATTTATCGGCTTGTTTGATATTTATGACCGCGTAATTGTTTCTATTCATTGAATACATTTTGTTTTTTTTATTTATTAACTAATACATCATATTATATTGTTGTCTTTTTGTTATATAACATATATAGATAGATACTGCAAAAATAGTTTTAATTTCACGTTTTATCCTGCACATTGTAGGGTAGGCATATATGGCAGGGCACGTACAAACCGAAGGAACGTAGTGCTAAGACACTTTCTTCTCCATTTTCGTATGTCAACACCATTGTGTCCCTGACTTACATATTAATTTTAATTTTACTCATCTAAATCATGCTAATTTAAGAATTATTGCATTTTTTGTATTTAAATATTTATCAGAGCAGAGACCTATGCCTATGGAACAGGTATAGCTTGATATTTCCCTTTTCCGTTTTTGGTTTTTGACGCATGTTGAGTGGTAGAACTCAACGCCATACTTACTTTATTACCAGAAGGAAGAAAATAAAAATAAAGTAATCAATTTTCTCCTGGTGGGTTTTAACCCATAAACCTGCTCCTGTGTCCAGTCAATTTTGGCATATTTTACTTTTGATATAGTTAAATTGCATAAATTTTAAATAAGATGATATATGTAGGATATCAGGTACAAGTGACAATTTTTTTGAGTACTAATATGGTCTGCGAAGAGTTAAGTTAATAAGGATGTCTTTAAAACGAAAAAAATCTGCCTGATTATACTCGAAAACCTCGTCTTTTGTCATCTTTCTCTCAAGAACAAATTACTACTACAATGATAATATTATAAAGATTTTGTATAACAAATTCAAATAATACAAGGCTAAATCAAGTTACGCTTTCATTCACCTTCACTAATTGAGATCGTGGCCGTTCAACTCTCATTAAAATTTCAATTGTTGTTTAATAATACTAATGAACTAAGTCTATTCGTGTTTATTGTTTTATTTCGAAAACAAATATACTTGTTAAAATTGTCACATTTCTCATTCAATGTCTAAAAGAGACATTAAATGAAATGTGTTTTAATTTAAAGTCGTTATGTTAATTATTTGCACTATTAATTAAATTATTACATACTACTCTAATAGAGTTTTAGGCCTTACTCTCGCTTCACTTACCACCTATATTAATTTCTATTAGTCCTTTGTATTATTACTAACACATATACAGTAGCCTTATAACCTTATTTATTTATTGTATACTATACATAAATTGGAATAGTGTAAAAACGACGTTTTTTGTATCAGTACTTACTCGTGAAATTATAATTGCATATATATAATACACAAAAAAAACTTTTTTGATTTTCAATTTTTTAAGTAATTCAGAATCGGATTCTTAATTCAGTCGTCTGTACTGTTTAAAGAAATTTGTAGCCTCTAATATCGGTAAATAAATCTAAAAAAAAATTAATACTGAAATCAATGGTCAAGAAAATGGGCATGTCCGTACTATACACTAAGTCAAAGTACACAAGCACTTCTGAATCGTTAAATGAGCGTGTCACTACCATTTTCACAATCCAATTTCACAGTTACAATTTTCTTTAGTGATTATATTTAGTTTTACAACTATTCATATTTATCTCTAAGCTTATCTAAGATTTAACTTAATATACTAAAGCAATGCTTTAACTCTCAAAATAGACAGAGTCTCATTGAGCAACTGAGTTACTTATAAATATATAATAATAATAAAATTTATTCTAAAATCCTTACTTCCAAATATTGATGGTCTTATATATTTCTTATCACTTTAAGCGCTCAAGCTGTGCAAACAAAGTAAGATTCGCTGAGTTGGATATAGATGAATGAGTATTTGAAACTGAGGAATGGTGTTTAAGATTCGCGTTTCAACGAGGAATAATATTATCTTTATGTTACTCTGCAAGTAACAATATATGTATCCAATATAGGCTGTATGGGAGGAATAAATATTTTGAATATTTCCACGTTCACAAGATTATATCGTGACTTTATTTATAAAAAAACATTTAATTTTTTCTGCTAATTGAAACTAACGCTAAATTTCTTTAAAATATAACAGAAGCAAAATTATTCAGAATTAAAGTTTATTGAAACTAATCAAATAAAAAATAAGACATACTAAAATATCTTTACTTTAATTACAGCATATAGTAGAGTAGACAGATGGGATTTAGTATCAGTATTAATTGAAAGATATTGCGTATTGAGTGGCGAAGTTTAACCCATAGCCCTTGTGTCTATGAGTCTTTAAAATTAATATAAGTGAAAAGTAGAAACCAACGTGTCCTAATACTACATTTACTGGTATCATGAATATAAACAAAAAATTTTGAACTAAAAACATTAAATAAAACATTTTTTATGATTTTTGACGTGTTAATGAGGATTGGCCACACTGAGAATAAAAAAATACTTAAAGAAAACGTATAAAAATTTAAAACCAGCGGGATTTGAACCCTGCGAGGGTTTAAGCGAACCATGAAAGCGCACTGATCACTGAGCTATACGTTCTTCATCACGCAGCGGGATGAAAAAAGCATGGTTAAGTATTTTTCTAACACATTTTTTACAAAACCAACTTATTCTATTCTAAATGAATGAATAATTATTTCATTTCAAAATTAACATTGACAAAACCTATTTTCCGAAAACCGGTGAAAACCGCAATGTAAGCCGCAACCGTCACGAACAATGGATATTGCCATACTATCATTACAATTAAAAGTGATTGGGGTATAAAAATTTAAATTCTCGTTATTTAAATGAACCTTTAATTTCTTCATTTTACTTTAAGCCTACTCTAGATATTTTTGATATTTCGGCATTTTAGTATTTTAGTAATTCGTTCTTCAAAATTGTTTATCTGTATTTGAGGAAATAATAATCTGATTACAGTTTTCTGGAATCTGATCTAACAGTCCCGCTACTATATTTTTTCGACTTGAGTTACAAGTCAAGCTATGACCAATTACCTCACTGATCCACTGCGATATTTATTAGTTATTCAGGAAAATTTCCAAATTGATTATAACAGGTTCGTAGAATCAATATTAAAAAACATATTTTACATCATAAAAAAGTAACATATTATTTTATATTTACCATATTCAAACACATAGTGTGCCTTATTTAAAAAAGTTTATATGTAACAAAAACATCTTTGGCAGAAAATAAGACGTGGAACGTTTTTTAGATTGAGCGTAGTGATCACAATTTCAAACGTTTATAATAAATATATATTTAAGGTATATTTGGAAGAATTGCTTTTGTTGCTAGAATTCTAAATTCTACCTAATGCCATAATAAAAGTATTGGACATATAATACATTAACATAATATGAAGAATCTCTCCCAGATGGCGGTACATCGTACTACCTAACACACTAAACTAAATTGCATGTTGCCACAACCACTATACCAAGAGCATGATATGCATAAGAAAAAGAAAAGAAATCAGATAAATTGTTAAATTGTGTAACTGTTTCTAGAAATAATCAATTATTTTATGAAATTTTACAATTATACAATTTCCTCTAAAGCGTTTGCGACGTACATAAGAATAAATAAATGTTTTATAGAGAAGTGAGGGGTAAGACAAATTGCGGCGTTGAAATACGCCATTTAATAAGCCCATTGCCCACTCAATATGACCCTAAATACGCCATATCTAGCTAGCTATCTAACCATATGGGGCTAAAACTAATTAAATAAAATATATTTTTTTCTTCAACGAAGACGATAACTTAACTTGCTTAAATATGAACATCTATTAAAATATTTCCATGTTCATCACGTTATAAATAACTTTTCTGTTTACTTCTAAATTTTCACATAATAATTATGTACAACAATAACTTAAACGATAAATCTATATTTAGAATTAATAATTACTCCTATAAGAGCTCAATCGCAAGGAAAATATAAACAAAAAAATTTCATTTAATAATAGGTATGTACTTTCAAAAGTTATCGTCAACATAAAGTTCTGTATGTTATCTATGAATTCAATTATCACTATTAACGTTTATTTATAACTGGGTAAGAGAGGTTGAGGAGATCTCCCTAGAAGAGACTACAGAAAAGTATGAAGAGGTCATGTATGAAAATGTTAATGACAACAGACTATAGCGTTGGGTATTCGATTCTCCCTAGCTGTATAAACAATGCCTCAAAAATATATATTTAATTACCTACACCATCCAGATTTGGAATTATTTCTAGAATACTCTTGAAATATTTAATATTTTTATATGGAACAAGGGCTCCTGGTTAAATAACATGTTATCAAAATATATTGTTCATGTATATATATATATATATATATATATATATATATATATATATATATATATATATATATATATATATATATATATATATATATATATATATATATATATATATATATATATATATATATATATATATATATATATATATATATATATATATATATATATATATATATATATATATATATATATATATATATATATATATATATATATATATATATATATATATATATATATATATATATATATATATATATATATATATATATATATATATATATATATATATATATATATATATATATATATATATATATATATACATATATATATATATATATATATACATATATATATATATATATATATATATATATATATATATATATATATATATATATATATATATATATATATATATATATATATATATATGCATAATGTTGCCACGTAACATAATTTACCCATTATTTGCCTCCCACTAGTTTTAATATAATATTTAAACACATTGTATGAAACATCAGAGGCCTTAGCCAAAAACCAAACGCTCCGTATCTATTCCATAAAGCGCTTCAGCGATAAAAATTATAGATATCGCTAACTTGGTAGCCAACAACACATGTCAACATCAAACGCTTGATCTACAGTGTCAATAGAAGACATCGATCATATTTTCTGTGATTGGCGTTTTTTGAAACGTCAAGTGAAGACTGTAACGTCAAATATTTCAATGTTGCATGTGTAAGAATTTAACGTTAAACTAATTTGATTAAAACAGATTAAAAATATACACTTCTCAAACAAATATTAATAGAAATAAAAAATATAAATTTAAGTATATGTTACAAAACGTAGATAATAGTAAAGTAAGATAATTAAAATTATTAACCGATGTATTCAAAATTATTAATGTTGAAAAATAAAACGAAAATAATAAAATTTCGTAATATAATCGTAAAATTTATTACGTAATTATTAATTAATAATCGATTCACTTAATAACTTCCTAATTAACTTATAAATTTGTAATTATTAAGGTGAAAAATTATTTTTCCATAAATTTTTAGCGTTTTCTATAGGGTTTCGTACTTCGATAGGTGAGCGTTGACAATTAACACTGCGATTGTCAAAATGTGCAACATGGCTGTCAATTATCGATTGACACTGACAAAACGATAAAATTTCTCGTTTTACGCCAACGCTTCGTTGACGTTATATTTTTGGCTACGATCTTTCTATTCGTTGTCTTAGATCACGTGACTTATCGTTAAGTCCATACATATTGTCAGCGTAAACGATTGTCAAGTGGCGTCTTGGCTAAGGCCACAGGTGTGTAATTTCCTCAACAACAACTGAGCTCTCTCACGTTTCGACGAGATTTAGTTGTTTCAGTAGTTGAAGGGGATATTGAATTATTTTGCTTATATGAAGACAAATTACTTATCACCTGAAATTTATTTAGACTATATTATAGTCCAAACTTAATTGATAATTTTTTTTCATAATCTATTTATATTAAAATTAAGGTGAGATTTCGAGAAAAATTACCGCTTATCCGTTGCGTTTACACCACATATTTTTCACACTCTTATTTATCCTTTTTCGTTTTCTTATAATTCTTGAATATTATTTTGAAATACTGAAACCCTATAAATAAATTTACTTATTGCAATATGATATGATGTACAAAATGCTAATTTAATATACCATTAATATGAATGTAACATAAAACATGATATTTTATATAAATCTACTTTCTTATCAGTGAGGAAAATATCAAATCCAACGAAACTTTGTTAAAAACTTAAAAAGGGAACACTATGAAAATTATCCTTATTTTGATTTCTTCTTATACCTGGTTTAGGTTACCCAAGGAAGAGAAAAAGGTAGGTTAACTTCATCTAATAGTTTCTCAACTTTTCCACTAGCAATCTGTCTGAACGTACTGATAAATGTACATTTAAAATCATTTTAAAGTTAGAGGATTGCATTTTATATTTTAATCAATACATATATTTTATTTAAATAGGTATAGTTAGATGTTTATTTTAAAAATAGAGTAGTATTAAATGATAAAGGCTATTGGAGCGATTGAAATTATGTCAATTGAGTCCGTCGAATATGCTCGAAACACAAAGTCTACTTGTGTTTATATTTTTCTCGCAAAATTAACTTTAACTACTTGTATTTTCTCATTATACTATATTATATTACTATATACTATATTTTATTAGGTTTATTAAGAACACAATCAAATTGAGCAGTGTTCAGTTATCTATCGTCGAATAAGCACTAGGCTTGTGTTTCAGATATTAATTGAGAATATACCATTTCGGTTGTTTGGCTTTATTTTATATTTGTTACGTTAAGAGGAAATATGACACTGAAACGTAAAGTCTGTTTTTAACTTATAAAAACACTAAAAATATTTATTAGTACCGAAGTTAAATGTTGAGGACCGTCGTGGCGCAGAGGCGCAACGTCTGCCTGTAACGCGGCTAACGCGACGGTTTCTGGGTTTGATCCCCAGTCGGGGAAGATGGATTTTTCTATTTCCATTTTCTTCGCTCTGGCAACTAAGGCAAAGCGCGGCGTTGAGTTCCGCCACTCAACACGCAATGCCTCGAAAACGGCGGAAAGTGGGGACGGAATAAGCAGAGACTAAGTAACGGAGTGTCTTAACACTAGGTTCTAATAGTTCCTGCAGTTCCCTCTGCCTACCCTGCCATGTGCGGGATAAAGCGTGAAGCTAAAAAAAAAAAAAAAAAAAAGAAGTTAAATGTCTTTCCGTTTCTTCCTATTACATATGTATCCTATATGTAATAGGAAGAAACGGAAAGACATTTAACTTCGGTACTAATAAATATTTTTAGTGTTTTATACATATATATATATATATATATATATATATATATATATATATATATATATATATATATTGGTATATATATATATATATATGATATATATATAGATATATAGATATATATATATAGTATATATATATAATATATATATATATATCATTATATATATATATATATAATTACTTACTCTCGCTTTCTTGCCACCTATATTAATTTTGATTATTATATTTATTATATTATTATTACTAACCTATCGAGTAGGATACAATAACTTTAACCTTAGTTAGTTTGTGAAAGCTTAGTAAAGCTTACGTGCTGGAGGCTGGCGGGGGGTCTGTCGAAATTTCATGTCGCTCAATCTTTCTCAATAAATTTTGGGCGATAGCTTTTAGCTATATATATAAATTATTATAATATATATATATATATATATATATTAGAATATATCTAGATATTATATATATATATATATATAATCTATATATCTATCATATATTATTATATATATATAATTATATATATATATATATAATAATAGTACATATATATTATATACTATATTATATATAATATATAATATATATATATAATATATATATATATAATTATATCTATATATATATAGTAAGTAGATAGCCTTTAAAAGTAAAATTTTCACATTTTGTTGGTAATTGAAATTGCTATATTAAAATTACAAACGGATTTACAACGGGCTCACCAATGTTCCATGATCGTAGGTCTGGTGGCTAAATTCCTCCAAATTAACTGTATGGTACATTAGCTCCAGTCGAATAGAGCACAATAAACCAAACCGAATTGTCATATCACATGTTTACATTCGAACATAAATCGTGTATATGTGACGACGTTGAGATAGTTAACCTATAAGTATCAGGTCTCATCCTTGTATGACCACTTTAATTGGGCAGGAAGCATGTAATAAGTGTGTAAAACTTAGATCATTCTGCTAAAATTTTCTATATACAAAACAAAATTCCATATTTATCTCGCCTATTTTATACCGCCCTAGCTGAATCTATCATATCCTATTGACTACCAGCTACGGAAGAACATCAAAACTAAATTGGAAACATTTATCAACTCAACTATACTAGATTCCTCAAAACCGTAGTTTTTACAGACAAAGTTTAAAAATTATGTAAGGGTAAAATTATTATAGTCTGTTCGTCACCTGTAAATCATACACAACATGACAAAGTATAAATACACACTCCTATTATAAACCTTTTTAATTTGTGAATTTACAAAAGGATCATTAACCATACATTAGTAACCCTGCAGTGTGTCGAATGAACGGCTTGTCCGACCCCGTACTAACAATCTATACGGTAGGCTAACCTAGAATAGTTGTTCCAACATTATTGAAGAATCTTACTGTTGATATTAACTTGAAATAAGTACAAAAAATATAAAGCAAACTTTAACATAATTTTTAAAATAATATTTAATATCATAATAAAAAGAATAATCTCATACAGGGAAAACAGAATTCTCCTGTATTTACACTATTTACAATGGTTAAATATTTTTAGTGTTTTTATAAGTTAAAAACAGACTTTACGTTTCAGTGTCATATTTCCTCTTAACGTAACACATATAAAATAAGCCAAACAACCGAAATGGTATATTCTCAATTAATATCTGAAACACAAGCCTAGTGCTTATTCGACGATAGATAAACTGAACACTGCTCAATTTGATTGTGTTCTTAATAAACCTAATAAAATATAGTATATAGTAATATAATATAGTATAATGAGAAAATACAAGTAGTTAAAGTTAATTTTGCGAGGAAAAATATAAACACAAGTAGACTTTGTGTTTCGAGCATATTCGACGGACTCAATTGACATAATTTCAATCGCTCCATAGCCTTTATCATTTAATACTACTCTATTTTTAAAATAAACATCTAACTATACCTATTTAAATAAAATATATGTATGATTAAATATAAAATGCAATCCTCTAACTTTAAATGATTTTAAATGTACATTTATCAGTACGTTCAGACAGATTGCTAGTGGAAAAGTTGAGAAACTATTAGATGAAGTTAACCTACCTTTTCTCTTCCTTGGGTACCTAAACCAGGTATAAGAAGAAATCAAAATAAGGATAATTTTCATAGGTTCCCTTTTTAAGTTTTTAACAAAGTTTCGTTGGATTTGATATTTTCCTCACTGATAAGAAAGTAGATTTATATAAAATATCATGTTTTATGTTACCTTCATATAATGTATATTAAATTAGCATTTTGTACATCATATCATATTGCATAAGTAAATTTATTTATAGGGTTTCAGGATTTCAAATAATATTTCAAGAATTATAAGAAAACGAAAAAGGATAAATAAGAGTGTGAAAAATATGTGGTGTAAACGCACGGATAAGCGGTAATTTTTCTCGAAATCTCACCTTAATTTTAATATAAATAGATTATGAAAAAAAAATTATCAATTAAGTTTGGACTATAATATAGTCTAAATAATTTCAGGTGATAAGTAATTTGTCTTCATATAAGCAAAATAATTCAATATCCCCTTCAACTACTGAAACAACTAAATCTCGTCGAAACGTGAGAGAGCTCAGTTGTTGTTGAGGAAATTACACACCTGTGGCCTTAGCCAAGACGCCACTTGACAATCGTTTACGCTGACAATATGTATGGACTTAACGATAAGTCACGTGATCTAAGACAACGAATAGAAAGATCGTAGCCAAAAATATAACGTCAACGAAGCGTTGGCGTAAAACGAGAATTTTATCGTTTCGTCAGTGTCAATCGATAATTGACAGCCATGTTGCACATTTTGACAATCGCAGTGTTAATTGTCAACGCTCACCTATCGAAGTACGAAACCCTATAGAAAACGCTAAAAATTTATGGAAAACTACTTTTTCCCCTCAATAATTACAAATTTATAAGTTAATTAGGAAGTTATTAAGTGAATCGATTATTAATTAATAATTACGTAATAAATTTTACGATTATATTACGAAATTTTATTATTTTCGTTTTATTTTTCAACATTAATAATTTTGAATACATCGGTTAATAATTTTAATTATCTTACTTTACTATTATCTACGTTTTGTAACATATACTTAAATTTATATTTTTTATTTCTATTAATATTTGTTTGAGAAGTGTATATTTTTAATCTGTTTTAATCAAATTAGTTTAACGTTAAATTCTTACACATGCAACATTGAAATATTTGACGTTACAGTCTTCACTTGACGTTTCAAAAAACGCCAATCACAGAAAATATGATCGATGTCTTCTATTGACACTGTAGATCAAGCGTTTGATGTTGACATGTGTTGTTGGCTACCAAGTTAGCGATATCTATAATTTTTATCGCTGAAGCGCTTTATGGAATAGATACGGAGCGTTTGGTTTTTGGCTAAGGCCTCTGATGTTTCATACAATGTGTTTAAATATTATATTAAAACTAGTGGGAGGTTGATAACATGTTATTTAACCAGGAGCCCTTGTTCCATATAAAAATATTAAATATTTCAAGAGTATTCTAGAAATAATTCCAAATCTGAATGGTGTAGGTAATTAAATATATATTTTTGAGGCATTGTTTATACAGCTAGGGAGAATCGAATACCCAACGCTATAGTCTGTTGTCATTAACATTTTCATACATGACCTCTTCATACTTTTCTGTAGTCTCTTCTAGGGAGATCTCCTCAACCTCTCTTACCCAGTTATAAATAAACGTTAATAGTGATAATTGAATTCATAGATAACATACAGAACTTTATGTTGACGATAACTTTTGAAAGTACATACCTATTATTAAATGAATTTTTTTGTTTATATTTTCCTTGCGATTGAGCTCTTATAGGAGTAATTATTAATTCTAAATATAGATTTATCGTTTAAGTTATTGTTGTACATAATTATTATGTGAAAATTTAGAAGTAAACAGAAAAGTTATTTATAACGTGATGAACATGGAAATATTTTTAATAGATGTTCATATTTAAGCAAGTTAAGTTATCGTCTTCGTTGAAGAAAAAATATATTTTATTTAATTAGTTTTAGCCCCATATGGTTAGATAGCTAGCTAGATATGGCGTATTTAGGGTCATATTGAGTGGGCAATGGGCTTATTAAATGGCGTATTTCAACGCCGCAATTTGTCTTACCCTCACTTCTCTATAAAACATTTATTTATTCTTATGTACGTCGCAAACGCTTTAGAGGAAATTGTATAATTGTAAAATTTCATAAAATAATTGATTATTTCTAGAAACAGTTACACAATTTAACAATTTATCTGATTTCTTTTCTTTTTCTTATGCATATCATGCTCTTGGTATAGTGGTTGTGGCAACATGCAATTTAGTTTAGTGTGTTAGGTAGTACGATGTACCGCCATCTGGGAGAGATTCTTCATATTATGTTAATGTATTATATGTCCAATACTTTTATTATGGCATTAGGTAGAATTTAGAATTCTAGCAACAAAAGCAATTCTTCCAAATATACCTTAAATATATATTTATTATAAACGTTTGAAATTGTGATCACTACACTCAATTTAAAAAACGTTCCACGTCTTAATTTCTGCCAAAGATGTTATTGTTACATATAAACTTTTTTAAATAAGGCACACTATGTGTTTGAATATGGTAAATATAAAATAATATGTTACTTTTTTATGATGTAAAATATGTTTTTTAATATTGATTCTACGAACCTGTTATAATCAATTTGGAAATTTTCCTGAATAACTAATAAATATCGCAGTGGATCAGTGAAGTAATTGGTCATAGCTTGACTTGTAACTCAAGTCGAAAAAATATAGTAGCGGGACTGTTAGATCAGATTCCAGAAAACTGTAATCAGATTATTATTTCCTCAAATACAGATAAACAATTTTGAAGAACGAATTACTAAAATACTAAAATGCCGAAATATCAAAAATATCTAGAGTAGGCTTAAAGTAAAATGAAGAAATTAAAGGTTCATTTAAATAACGAGAATTTAAATTTTTATACCCCAATCACTTTTAATTGTAATGATAGTATGGCAATATCCATTGTTCGTGACGGTTGCGGCTTACATTGCGGTTTTCACCGGTTTTCGGAAAATAGGTTTTGTCAATGTTAATTTTGAAATGAAATAATTATTCATTCATTTAGAATAGAATAAGTTGGTTTTGTAAAAAATGTGTTAGAAAAATACTTAACCATGCTTTTTTCATCCCGCTGCGTGATGAAGAACGTATAGCTCAGTGATCAGTGCGCTTTCATGGTTCGCTTAAACCCTCGCAGGGTTCAAATCCTGCTGCTTTTAAATTTTTATACGTTTTCTTTAAGTATTTTTTTATTCTCAGTGCGGCCAATCCTCATTAACACGTCAAAAATCATAAAAAAAGTTTTATTTAATGTTTTTAGTTCAAAATTTTTGTTTATATTCATGATATCAGTAAATGTAGTATTAGGACAGGTTGGTTTCTACTTTTCACTTATATTAATTTTAAAGACTCATAGACACGAGGGCTATGGGTTAAACTTCGCCACTCAATACGCAATATCTTTCAATTAATACTGATACTAAATCCCATCTGTCTACTCTACTATATGCTGTAATTAAAGATATTTTAGTATGTCTTATTTTTATTTGATTAGTTTCAATAAACTTTAATTCTGAATAATTTTGCTTCTGTTATATTTTAAAGAAATTTATCGTTAGTTTCAATTAGCAGAAAAAATTAAATGTTTTTTTATAAATAAAGTCACGATATAATCTTGTGAACGTGGAAATATTCAAAATATTTATTCCTCCCATACAGCCTATATTGGATACATATATTGTTTCTTGCAGAGTAACATAAAGATAATATTATTCCTCGTTGAAACGCGAATCTTAAACACCATTCCTCAGTTTCAAATACTCATTCATCTATATCCAACTCAGCGAATCTTACTTTGTTTGCACAGCTTGAGCGCTTAAAGTGATAAGAAATATATAAGACCATCAATATTTGGAAGTAAGGATTTTAGAATAAATTTTATTATTATTATATATTTATAAGTAACTCAGTTGCTCAATGAGACTCTGTCTATTTTGAGAGTTAAAACATTGCTTTAGTATATTAAGTTAAATCTTAGATAAGCTTAGAGATAAATATGAATAGTTGTAAAACTAAATATAATCACTAAAGAAAATTGTAACTGTGAAATTGGATTGTGAAAATGGTAGTGACACGCTCATTTAACGATTCAGAAGTGCTTGTGTACTTTGACTTAGTGTATAGTACGGACATGCCCATTTTCTTGACCATTGATTTCAGTATTAATTTTTTTTAGATTTATTTACCGATATTAGAGGCTACAAATTTCTTTAAACAGTACAGACGACTGAATTAAGAATCCGATTCTGAATTACTTAAAAAATTGAAAATCAAAAAAGTTTTTTTTGTGTATTATATATATGCAATTATAATTTCACGAGTAAGTACTGATACAAAAAACGACGTTTTTACACTATTCCAATTTATGTATAGTATACAATAAATAAATAAGGTTATAAGGCTACTGTATATGTGTTAGTAATAATACAAAGGACTAATAGAAATTAATATAGGTGGTAAGTGAAGCGAGAGTAAGGCCTAAAACTCTATTAGAGTAGTATGTAATAATTTAATTAATAGTGCAAATAATTAACATAACGACTTTAAATTAAAACGACTTAGTTCATTAGTATTATTAAACAACAATTGAAATTTTAATGAGAGTTGAACGGCCACGATCTCAATTAGTGAAGGTGAATGAAAGCGTAACTTGATTTAGCCTTGTATTATTTTAATTTGTTATACAAAATCTTTATAATATTATCATTGTAGTAGTAATTTGTTCTTGAGAGAAAGATGACAAAAGACGAGGTTTTCGAGTATAATCAGGCAGATTTTTTTCGTTTTAAAGACATCCTTATTAACTTAACTCTTCGCAGACCATATTAGTACTCAAAAAAATTTGTCACTTGTACCTGATATCCTACATATATCATCTTATTTAAAATTTATGCAATTTAACTATATCAAAAGTAAAATATGCCAAAATTGACTGGACACAGGAGCAGGTTTATGGGTTAAAACCCACCAGGAGAAAATTGATTACTTTATTTTTATTTTCTTCCTTCTGGTAATAAAGTAAGTATGGCGTTGAGTTCTACCACTCAACATGCGTCAAAAACCAAAAACGGAAAAGGGAAATATCAAGCTATACCTGTTCCATAGGCATAGGTCTCTGCTCTGATAAATATTTAAATACAAAAAATGCAATAATTCTTAAATTAGCATGATTTAGATGAGTAAAATTAAAATTAATATGTAAGTCAGGGACACAATGGTGTTGACATACGAAAATGGAGAAGAAAGTGTCTTAGCACTACGTTCCTTCGGTTTGTACGTGCCCTGCCATATATGCCTACCTACAATGTGCAGGATAAAACGTGAAATTAAAACTATTTTTGCAGTATCTATCTATATATGTTATATAACAAAAAGACAACAATATAATATGATGTATTAGTTAATAAATAAAAAAACAAAATGTATTCAATGAATAGAAACAATTACGCGGTCATAAATATCAAACAAGCCGATAAATGTATGTTAGTAGTGCGTGTTCTAACTCAATTTGTGTCTGTACAAACGTTTGGAAAATAAATGACTTTTAGCGTTATTTTGGTAATAATGTGGCAATAATGCGTATCATTACACCATATACTAATATATATATATATATATATTATATATATATATATATATATATATATATATATATATATATATATATATATATATATATATATATATATATATATATATATATATATATATATATATATATATATATATATATATATATATATATATATATATATATATATATATATATATATATATATATATATATATATATATATATATATATATATATATATATATATATATATATATATATATATATGTTTGTGTGTGTATGTGTGTCTTAGAAATATCTTTCTTATGTTGTATATTTTTCTAATTTGATGAAGAAAATGGTTCTTGGAAGTCCTTAAATTAAAGTTAAAGCTTACTTCAAGCTACTTTACAATTTATCTTCTAAATAAACTGAAAAGCTTCACTGTAACATAAACTTAAGTAACTTGTATTATAACTTACTTAAATTTATTTATTTTGTACATTTTAATAAATAGATAGACAAAACATTTTCTATGTATAGTGAAATCAAAAATGAATTCACGTTATATAACGAAGTTATAACACGGATTGCAAGGTATAACAACATAGCAAAGTATTATAAGGAGAAATAATTAAAAAAAATGGTAGACACAGTAGTGGTTTCTCGTGGGCTTTTCCCAGAATAGGTCTTCTGAGCCGGTGGTAGCTTTCTGAAAGACTGATGCTACTTATGTTTCAATATAAATTTGCTATTCTAGGGTACTTGTAATATTTTTTAACTTCACGCTTTATCCCGCACATGGCAGGGT